>JAMZAV010002682.1:0-84802 GCA_024449915.1 Sweltsa coloradensis
ACATTTTCGAATTGGCAGTATTGGATATGTTTAGCGGAATCGTGTTAACAAACACACATAAATACAAACAGAAAAAAAAAGAAAAACATCACGGATTTTTTTCTCCGGTGTAGTGAAATGGAATCTTCGCTTCGCTCGCTACGCTCATCCAATAATTAAATAAAGTAAAACTAGAAAATAACAACACCCCTAAAAATATAAATAACATTATTGCAAGGCGCCTACTAATTATAATAAAAATCAAGGACATATCCATCTGTGAGGGCCTGTTTCGCACCCCTCACATAGTTTCTTTTAGTTAATTGCTTTGGAGACGGTTACAGGCTAGCAGAGAGTGAGTGGACACATGGCGGCAGTGTATCAATTTCCTGTCTAGATTTTTGTTGGTTTGGGGGGTTGCGTCTTGAGAACGCAACGGCCCTCCAAGCCCAACGGATTTCTGGAAATTTGTAATTTTATGCTTCTTGGCTATTGGTTAAAACATTTGAATATTGAAACCCAACCAATGGCTAAGAAGGAGGTCCAACGGACCTGAGGGAGGACAGAAAAACAGTGGTGGAAGACGGGGAGAGATTCGGGCTATCGCTGAGAGCGGATGTGCATCTGGTCTTCTCGTGGTTGTTACAAAGTTAGAGAAGTGAACGTGTGAATAAGTTGTATTGTCACCTAGTGTGGATGTGTAAAGTCAGTGTGTGAGGTGAAGGGTTGTTTAGCTGCGTGGACGAGATCCGACGCCGACCTTCAACCCCCGACACTGATCAACAAACACCCCCCCCCCCTTCGTTCTACAGCCAGCGCGTCGTAACATCTGCGTGTTGGTCTTTTATTGTGTTATTATTATCTATTATTATCATATTTTCTGTCATTATATTTAATCGTATTATGTTGTGTTGTGTTCCGCCGTCCACGTCACTCTGGTGAGTTGAATAAACCTGTATTTCTTTATAGTAATTATCTACTTTTCAATTCATGTCACCCCTTCCTCAGACAAAGAACCCACTCCCCCGAGAACCCACTTGTTAAAACCCACTAGAATGTCTGCATGTTAGGTTCGGTCCGTCACAGCTTGGCGACCAACTGCAGGGCTCTGAATAAGGGTGACATAATTAAAAGTAGATAATTACTAGCTTGTCCTGGTAACCGTCTCGTAATTGGTTGTTTGTTAGTATCTGTTTAGTTTCTGTTTTTTTTTTGTAATTTGGGAGGTTTATGTGTTTATATTTGTATGGCTTTATGTTGTTTATATTAGCGTAGTCTAGATCAGAGTATTGGTAATGGTAAACACTAGGCAAGGGCCGCAAGGCACTGCTATGGCTGACAACAATATGTCTGACAATAGCAACGTAAATAACCCCGAACAAGTTGAAGGAGGCTCGGTACCCCTACCTATTGCAGCAATTACCGTGGAAGAGGCTGTGGCCAAGAAGGTAGAGGCGCAGTTAGCGTTATTTCAGCAACAAATGTTGCAAACTTTCACGGCAATGATGGCATCTAACACACCCCAACATGAACAAGTGCTAGTACAACCACCACAGCTGCTACGGGCTCAGGGTCATGTAGGGGGACAAGAAGGCAGCGCGATGGGTGGTAGCGCTCTTCCGACGCCACAGCCGATAGAACCAGCCCCCAGATCATATGGCACCGGAACAGCCCCCACCTTCGCAGGGATGCCCAAACACCATCCAGTGGTGTTTATTCGTAAGCTCGAATCATACTTCGAACTGACAGGTCTGCCAAGTCGGCTGCGACTGAACGTAGCCCTCGACTGCCTGGAGGGGACTGCCAAGACGTGGGGTGAGGCATTCAACGAGGTGTTCGTCGACTACCCCACGTTCAAGGCTGCTTTTCTCACAGAGTTTTGGGGGGAAAAGCGCCAACAACACGTCCGGAGTTCTATACATAACGGGGTGTACACGCGGGCGTCAAACCTTAACATGGCGGACTATTTCCTATCATTGTTAGCTAAGGGACGACACTTGGTACCACCCATGACCGACGAGCAAATCATCGATGCTGCTATAGGCCATTTCCCGGTGGCTATTGAGCGGACACTCCTGGGCGCGAAGCTGCAGGACGTTGGGGAAACACTCGCGATGTTGAGGAAGCTCGATGAATCGGAAGAGCGACGTCAGACGCGGGAGCAGGCTCAGGACCGCCGCACTGGCAACTGGGACCGACGGGGTGGTCAAGGGCCGTCGCATGTGGGCCAGCAACCGAGCAGGGGGTCGAACTTGCCTGTGAGGAGCCTAACAGCTGATAAACTAGAGAACACTACGTCACCCTCACCGACCACGCCTACTTCCGAGTTGTCGGAAAACTAGACATGGCTGCGCCACATAACGCCACTTTGGCTGCAGCCACAGTTCATCAAGTTCGAGGACGAAACAGTGGCGACCAAGAACGGGTAAAGGGGTTAATGAATCTCTACGATGACCTTCTTGCCGACGAAACGGGGTGAACCGAAAAATGTCAGGGTTAAACGAGTGAAGGCCAAGATCTGCGAAGAGGCTGCGAAGGCTGTGGAGATGTGGCAAAAGATGTCAGAAGAGGAGGAGCGAAGGCGCCGAGCTGTGAGCTGCATTGGCCTACGCGATTCCAAAAGTGACGTCATCACCCGCGAACCCAGTAATGCGCCTGTAGCTGAATCCTGTCCAGTCGAACCCAAGACCGTCGGTAATGAGGTGAGAAGGTCAGCGGAAGCGAACGAGATAAAGAGCAAAGGGAAACAAACCAAACTGAAGATAGCCGGTGTCTGCTGTCACAGACCATTGTCGGAACGTAAGATTGTGCCTGCAATGTCTGAGGGGGATGAGATGAGGATGAGCGTAATGACCGAGCCAGGGGTGCACAGACAACGAGCTGCGAGCTGCAACAGTCTGCGTGTGTCCGCTGCTGACGTCATCACCAGTCCCCAGTCAAGTACTGCGTCCGCCCGGACACTCAGTCAAATCAAACCGAGGACGTCTGTGAGTGCAGATGATAAGAAGCGATACCTGCCTTACACTACTAGCTTCAAATCACTTAACGCGCGTCATATTAGGCTAAGCGATAAACGCCAGCCTGACACAGCCGACGGGTGGAGCAAAGAGTTTGCAATAAGTCTGTAAGGCCCCGTGAATGCAAACGCGTACCCGTACCTACCCAGCAAACACAGTTCATCGCGCCCGTACATAAAACGTACGTACGATGTATGTATTGCCCCATACTTTTCCCGCAGAAAAGTGTCACTTCTGCCCGCATGTATTACGCACGTTCTCTGCACGTATTTTAGCATGGTATACATACTAGGGATGCACCTTACCCACACAGGAAACACACGTATATGGCACTCAGTAATATTACGCCCACACCTTACCCGCAAGGGAAACACACGTTTACGGCACTAGAAGTCACACTCCGCCCACACCTTACCCACACGGGAAACACACGTTTACGACACCCAGTAATATTTCGCATGCACCTGGCTTCGCCTGCAGGGAACTAGGTCGCTAGCCCCATCTGGTAGAGAATCTAAAAAGTATCATAGGAAGCAGCTATGCCAATAAATAATATTACGAAAAAATATAAGAAATGTATTCATTACTGCAAGTCAAGTTCAGTGGCAGTTCATATGCTTATTTTATCATGTTAATCGTTTTGAAAACTTACATTAGGTAACAAATTTTACTCCATCTTGTGTATTCGAACCTCGTCCATGCCTCGCTCCTTCAACCTGGAATCTGAAAGCCAGCCACTAGACCGTTCGGCCACGGTGAACTGATAAATGACAGGAGTTAAACTAGCCTAATGTTGGACGAGGCGCGCTCGTGTTTTGCCAATCCTAATACACGTTCTCGAATATACAATTAGGTTATTATTCTCCAGTAACTAAAAACGTTATATAAAAGTGTTGTAAAACATATAACAATAATAATGCTAGCAGTAGACTTTGATGTTTAATGACGTATTTGTGCATCCATCCAATCATTTATATTCCAACATAAGTATTAAATATGGTGTGCAAAGCCACGATGGCATTTACGTATACCATATCGACAAGCAATAATTATTGTTAAATTATATTTTTATTTTCGTCGTGATGTTTTTCTTAGCATTGAAAATTAGTTGAGTTTTAGCTAATAAAATTCAAATTCGAAGTTTTTAAGAAAATATTATGAGTTTGGATCATTAATAATAACTGTTTTCACTTTGTAGTCCATGTTACACTTACATAATATAAACACAAGTATAATGCTAAAATAAGGAACTAAGTAGTTGAAAACTATAAGGCATAATAGGATTTTTTATATTTAGCAGGACTTGCCTACATTAAAATATCTATTAGCATGTTTCTCGCATAAACGACACTCGCAAAATATTGAAATACATACAGTTTTGACAGTGGGCGCGGTGCGGGTAGGTACGTACGACTAACACAAATCGCGCTCGCCGACGTAGCCCACACGGGAAACACACGTACAGTAACAAGTAAAATACGAACACATTGTGCGGTGTGGGCGCGGTGTGGGTACGTTGCGTCCGAATTACACACTTACCGTAGCAAGACCATACATGCGTTGCCCACACAGGCAACACACGTACATAAACTAGTAAAATACGTACACTTTGTGTGGTGTGGGCGCGGTGTGGGTAAGGTACGTACGAGCAACACACTAACAGTGGCGCAGAAATACGTACGTTGCCCACACGGGAAACACACGTACTCAAATGATTTGCCCACACACCACACAAATCCCACACTACACGTGCGTTATACGTACATTTTACACACGTTTTACACAGTCGTGTGTTTGCTGGGTAACAATCCAAAGACTGATCTGGTAAGATATTTGGTACGCCCAACATCACCAACCTTAGAAAGTACCGCGCACAAAACTAGTCGGGGTGTTTACGATGCTATTGACAGCAGTTGCCATAGCTCTAGTTGTTGGTTTGTGTGTGAAATACCGTAATATTGTAGTAGGTATGCAGTTAATATAAGCTATTTTTATTCATTGTTGGTCCCTTGTTTGCCCACCCCTGGTTGTAAAGAGACAATATCAAGTGTGAGTACCTCAACAGGGGGTCAACGTGCTAAGACTGTTTACAAACATTTGGAGTGGAACAGATGGTCAAGGTCGAGGTGGGTGCAAGGCCGCCCGCCGGAGGGTCGTAAACCCTGGCCTGGGTTTTTTGAGAAATAGAGTAGGAGAACTGGGGAAAAAATAGCCCTGACCTTGAACAAATTGCAACAGAAATGGTTCTTTTTGCACTGGGTTCAGAAAAAAATACTGTTTAACATACTCAAAATCGCGGAAAATCTAAGGTGTCGAAAATGATCAAATTTGCATATTAAGATAAATAATTGATATCAATTAAAAACATTTTTTCACCTATTTCGCTCCAAGTTAGCATGACAGTAGATAGTTGAGGTGAAATATCACTACTTCTGTTTTTTGAATTTATTATTTTGATTAATTACATAGGTTAATTACGATGACAAATGATAAATAACAATGGAGATCAACTGTAATAATCCTATCAACTAACGAACAATATATTGCACAGAATATATAAACATCCGATACCAGGTTACTTTTCAAGTAAACTGGCATTTATGTAACTTTTTGTATTGATTAGTTTTGAATTAATTAATTAGTTAGTTATCAAATTTAAAAAAAATTAAAAAAAACAGATTACTTTCATTTTTTTGGTAACAGCAATAACTTGAGATTAAGTTCTGTTTTCATGTACATGTATTCACATTCAGAAGATACAAACTTGTTAATTATATTCCTAGATAATATAAATCCTTTTGACATCGATGGAAGTTCTGATCTTCACAGTATTTTCAATGGTATGACCGTTGAGTGACTAATATATTAGTCCCTCAACGGTATGACAAGCTGCAAATAATGTCAATGCTGATTGCTGACACAGCCGAGAATGTTGGCCATAAAATCTTGGACGAAATTACTGATACTGACGTACTAACGTACACCTTTAGAAGGAAAAATCAAGTGACTACTTTATCTTCTAAAACGATTAAAGTAGGAAAGCCCATGTTTATTTCAACTACAATCCATGTATTCACGTAATTCCTAATCCATGGATTGTATGTAGATTTATTCTATTACACTTACAAAATACACACCCATTGGCTTGCTCATAACACTCGTCCTAGATATAGAAATATGCGCACATGCTTTTTTTGTTTTACTATCTATGGAAAATGATTAATAATTAACCTAGGCCTATGGATTCTGAATTTTAGCGTTTCAAAATAGTATTTAAACCAATCCACTGTGCTACTAAAAACTTTAATTTAGGATATGTTTATTTATTGCTCCATGTTCTTTGGATCACCACCCAATAGATAGGCGTATTAAATCAATCAAGGGTTGATAATTTTAATTTTTAACCATCCATTACACATCAAAAGCTATATCCGCTGGACCATTGAAATCATTGACCCAGGGTGCTCATGAACGTGGGTTTGAATTACATTAAATTATCCTTGGCATTCATATATTAATCAATATCTTGTCAATTTGACTATCCAAAATAGTATTTAAAACAATCCACTGGGCTACTTAATATTAACTCCAGATATGTATATATTTATAGCTCCATGTGCTTTGGATTGGATTGGGGATTGGATTGGGGGGCAATTGATAGGCGTATTATATCAATCAAGGGTTGATAATTTTAACCATCCATTACACATCAAAAACAAAAGCTATATCCGCTGAAGCGTTGAAATCATTGACACAGAGTGCTCATAAACCCTCGAGGACTGGTTTGCATGAAATCTGTGAAAATATAAAAATGTTTAGTAACAATCAAGGTGTAACAATGGTCCTCTAAGGCTGGTTTGCATTAGACCTGGATAAATATGGTTAAATATCAAACAAGGTGTAACAAATGGTAACAGCTCTCTCCTATAAGGCTGGTTTGCATTAGATCTGGAAAATTATGGTTTAATATCAATCAAGGTGTATCAATGGTAATCGTATCGAATAGCCTTAGTGCATTAATATGAGACGTTAAGCAATATCCAATCAATCAATCAATCAATCAATCAATCAATGGTAACAGCTCTCTCCTAAGGCTGGTTTGCATTAGATCTGGAAAAATATGATTTAATGGCAATCAAGGTGAAGCAAATGGTAACAGATCTCTCCTCTGAAGCTGGTTTGCATTAGATCTGGAAAAATATGATTTACTATCAATCAATACTATACTAACAGCTCTCTCCTCTAAGGCTGGTTTGCATTTGATCTGTACAAATATGGTTTAATATCAATCAACTCCAAGTCAGTGAAGGCTTAAATATACATTTTGTTATGTGCTCTTGATGTTGATAAGAAGATATTTCACTTGTCATTTTATTTGTCATAATATGACAATTTGTCATAAAAGCCATTTTGAAATTATTAAAATGCCCAGGACTATAGGACAATATCATTAAGTACAAAGTACGCCTAATGCATCTATTTAAAAATTAAAGATTGTGTTCTCGCTAGTTCTAACTTACATTTTGTGGGTTTCTACAAAAATATCATCAAATTTTTAAGTTCAATTATTAATTAACTTTTTAATTGCACAATGATTATATACATAATTAATTATGTATTTAGGCTATATACGTCGTATAAAGTATTTCATTTCTTATTCAATATACTATACATTTATTTGCTAAGTCTGGAAAACAGCATAGGTAACTTTTTCTTTGAGTATATCTTCAATTCATGACTTAGTGCTATAAACGCAATGAATTATAATTAATTGCATTTAAAGTTGCAATTTTGTTGTTTTTCACATGGATACTGATGTATACTAAATCGTTTCGTTGCAAGATTTGTAAGATTTATTGAAAATTTAGTTATGAAATTAATTAATACAATAAACATTTGTTTTGTTAATTTAATTAATTAATGGATTCCATAAATCACAAGTCATAATTAAAATAAATAGTTACACGTTCATTGATCTTTACTGTGTAGTTTATTTGTAAAATTGTCTGGAAACATGCGTTATATTAATATTTGAATTATTGTCTATTGTTTAACTTTATATGCAAATTTGATCAATTTCGACACCTAAGATTTTCCGCGATTTTGAGTATGTTAAATGGTATTTTTTTCTGAATCCAATGCAAAAAGAACCATTTCTGTTGCAATTTGTTCAAGGTCAAAATTTATTTATATTACTCTAAAAGTGATAGAGTCTGAGGGAACCTCTTTTGTTTATCTCGTTTGTCTGACCCTCTACTATGTGGTGTTTGGTATAGGGTTGTAATGTTTAGGTTCCTTCAGCACTAGATTACTAGGTAACATTTTAACAGTAGCCTAGTAGTCCGGATGTTAAGAGACTTGACCTTGCATTTTTTGATACAAGCAAGGCACTTGACACACGTGTTCTAGGGACCATACCCTACTAATTTTGAGGTGGAGCCATCGTGATATCCCATGCAGGCACTCGTTATTGCATGTTGCCTACCCCTGATGGTTTGAAGGGTTGATTAGCAAAAAATCGGTGTTTGGTGAGAGAAACATGACATTTTTACCTAATAGGGGTAACATTAGGCTTAACATACTGGCCACGGGGAACTGCGGATTTCACCATAGTTAAGGGATGATAGGGGTTTTAATTTTGGGGGTTGAACATTTCGATTTAAATTTTTATTGATGACACCCTTGGTTTAATGTTGGATTTCTACGTTAAAGTACTTCCCAAAATCTCCAAACAAAATGATGGTGTTTAAAATATGACTAGCGACCCCTAATTTGGTCATAACGACCTGTTGACATAATGATCTGAGTTATGACCTATTTGAAAAATTGTTAAACACAGTCGAGTGACCACTCTATTTAGAGCTTAGATGAAGTAGAATAATCTGAAATAAATTTCAACGTGCTATGTTGACCTGTGACCTTTTTTGTCCTTTATTTGACCTTGATAACTATTTCAGCATGAGCTGCATGACTGCATAATATATACTTATAGCACATCCAAATGCATGTGATATATTAAAAAGTTTATTTACTAAATGCACGTCAAACATGTAACGTTATAAGGCTGCATTGCGAACGCTTTTTACTGTTGCGTTGATGGATGAGTAGTTTTGTATCATTGAACCCTCTCTTACTATACTTTTACTTTGTCGTTTTTCAAACGTATTTACATAGAATATACCATTTTAAAAGGAGTACCAAGTTCCTGGTAGATCGTTATGGTAATAAACCATAAAAAAATAATAGTTAATTGCGTTGTTGATGCTATTCAAATCCAAGGGTGAATCGTGGCCAATCAGTGGTCCGTTTGTCAAATAACTGATCGCTAGTTTCTCATCAATGGAGTAAAATTAACAATGAATTGGTTCAGGTCCGCTTTCATTGGGGTGAAATGAACGGTTTTTCTTATAAATGTACCAAAATATGACTAGCTAGAAGGTACTGTAGTATAACGTTAATATTAACAATAACATTATTAATACAAACCAACAAACAAAACAGCTGTTTGAATCGCGCACCTTTTGGGCCCAATTTCGAGAGCGCGCACTCTCTCGCTCTCTGGTGGCGCGGCAGTGAGTACATTTGCTAAATATTTTATGGACCCCATCAAGTTAAACAAATTTCTACTCTTTAGAACAGCCACTCGACCTCTTCTTCATAAATCTATGGCCAAAATGACTAGTCTAGTCATCAACCAGGCTCATCGTCCTTGTTGTATTGGGGGCGTTGAGATCTTGTACCAAATTGGATCTAGTAAATGCCTTTTGAATACCAGTCAAAATAGTTATGTAGTAAATGCACCACCTGTAGATGCAAAATACGTGATTGGTTAAGCCCCCCCCCCCCCCCCCCCGGACCACTCAATTGCATTCGAAGATTATGTAAGACAGTGTTTTTTCCTCCCTTCCTCAAGAAAGAACTAGCGTCTGTTCTACGCTTAGATATCATCTGGATAAGTACGGACCCAATTAGTCTTTAAATATGACACTGGACAAATATTTAGGACACTCGTAACTCCAACTAAAAAAAATTCCCAAAGGATGGCCAAATATCTACGTGATTCAGGTAATAAAGAAGTTCTTTAGGATGTTAGTCTCCAGCATATCAATGACAAATGAGGAAGGCAAAGAAGTCATTAACACACTTGATACCTTCTTAGTTACCCATACCATACTCACCACCATACTCAAAGCTACCACTTAATACAGGATATCACAGGCGGGTTGACCCCAATGTAATCACAAGCAGGGAGACACTCCCATAATGCTACTGATGTGCTAGTCCTTGCAATCAGCTGTGTTCCGGAAATGACTGGCATTGAAGCGCTATAGGAGCATCTGGGACTGGAAGGAACCATCAGTATGTCGAAGCACACATGTTGCAGCTTATCTAGGTAAATAACCGTATTGATTATGTTCTAAAAAAGGATACGGGAACCAATTTGAATTATCTACTGGTTATTCTATAGCACTTACTATGTTCCACGCATTTTCGGGATGGAACACGTTTCCTCCTTTAGTGATGGTGATGGGGAAAAAGTCTGCATTCGATGCTTGGAGAGCGTTTCCTGATGCTACAAATGGTTTCATTGCCACTATTGTTGGAAAAGTGGAGGCTGTCATAGAGACTTTGGAGAAGTTTGCAGTAGTTTTGAATGACATTGGAGATCAATTTACATTCACGTATCAAGATCTACAATAACGTACGCTTGAGATACCTAAAAAAGTGTTTATTTAAATTTTCACTTTTTTGTTGAAACACGTACTTTACCGTGAATGAATGTCGCAAATACTATTCACCAAGAAAAACAGACAGCTAGAAACGATTCCTCCGACAAAAGACGCCTTAGTACAGCACATTCGACGCTCAATCTATCAAGGAGTACACGTCTGGGATCAAATCAAACTCTCTCCCTACAACAACAGCTGCCTTGGCCTTCTGAGTGGGGATGGAATATGACGGCAGATGGATGGGTGCCAGTGTGGACCATCTTCCAATCGCTTCTGAAGCATGTATAGAGTTTGTACGATGCAGGGTGCGGGTGCAAGAAAGGATGTGGAGGATCATGCAAGTGTCTCAACGTTAATGGAAGTACACAGCGCTGCCAGTGCGTCGCACTTAGTGAGCTTAAGTGAAAAAAAAACAAAACTTAACCAATTTGGTTAACTGCATAAGTAATTAATAAAGTACTATAATCAACAATGGGTGTATTGTAACTTTCCTCTTAATGAATGTTAATCTAAAAAGTTTTACCATAACGATCTACCAGTAACTTGGTACTAATTTTAAAATGGTATATTCTATGAAAATACGTGAAAACGACGAAGTAAAAGTATGGTAAAAGAGGGTTCAATGATACAAAACTACTCATCCATCAACGCAACAGTAAAAAGCGTTCGCAATGCAGCCTTATAACATAACATGTTGAGTGCATTTAGTAAATAAACTTGTTAATAATCACATGCACTTGGATGGCTACAAGTAAGTATACGTTTATGCAGTCATGCAGCTCATGCTGAAACAGTTTATCAAGGTCAAATAAAGGACGAAAAAGGTCACAGGTCAACATGGCATGTTGAAATTTATTTCATACTAGGAAAACGCTAAAGTCCCGCCGCGTTGATGGATGAGCGTTTTTTTTTTTGTAAGTTTTTTTGCGTTTGTGCGTTTGTTTGCACTTTTCCTTTGCAAGTGCTTTTTGAATGCATTGTGGAGGTGATTGTTGTCAAGTTTCTATTGTATTTGTTAATTGGTATTATAAACTCAAAAAACTCATATTAAAACCTTTATTTCTGTAGATTCTGACTAATTTTTTCAACTTTTCTTTCAAAAGGTACTACATCACCATAACCTTAATGTCCATGTGAAATCTGAACGTTGTAGCCCTACCCGTTTGGTCAGAATCGGCCCAAATGTGACGAAAATATCGCACTAAAAATTGAAAAACTAATATTAAAACCTTTATTTCTATGGATTCTAGCTAACTTTTTCAACTTTTTCTTTCAAAAGGTATTACATCACCATAATCTTAATGTCCATGTGAAATATGAACGTTCTAGCCCCACCCGTTTGGTCAGAATCGGCCCAAATGTCACGAAAATATCGCACTAAAAATCGAAAAAATCGTAAAAGTACGATATTCATGAGAAATATTTCTTCGATTGTACCCAAAAACAATACACCTCTAAGTTCAGAGAAAACGAAGGTCCGGTCAAATTTTCATCAAGATCGCATATGCCGTTTGCCCGGAATCGAGCGAACAAACAGACGGAAAAACAAAAAAAAAACAAAAAACATCCGAGCTAAATTTTTTGGGGGGTCAGTGAAATTAAAGTCTTCGCTTCGCTCGCTACGCTCGCTACGCTCATCCAATTATTCTACTTCATCTAAGCTTTAAATAGAGTGGTCACACGACTATGTTTAACAATTTTTCAAATAGCTCATAACTCAGATCATTATGTCAACAGGTCATTATGACCAAATTAGGGGTCGCTAGTCATATTTTAAACACCATCATTTTGTTTGAAGATTTTGGGAAGTACTTTAAAGTAGAAGTCCAACATTACACCAAGGGTGTCATCATAAAAATTAAAATCAAATGTTCAACCCCCAAAATTGAAACCCCTATCATCCCTTAACTATGAAGAAATCCGAAGTTCTCCGTCACTAGTATGTTAAGCCTAATGTTACCCCATTTGGTAAAAATTTCAAGTTTCTATCCCCAAAACACCGAATTGTTTTGCTAATCAACCCTTCAAACCAGCAGGGGTAGGCAACATGCGATAACGGGTCCTGCACGGGATATCACGATGGCTCCACCTCAAAATTAGTAGAGTATGGTCCCTAGAACACGTGTGCAAAGTGTCTTGCTTGTATAAAAAATGCAAGGTATGCCCCATATATATCCTTTAACATCCGGGACTATAGAGATAATTGTATATTTTAAAGATGTAATGATAATTAGTTTATTTAGATTAAAATTTTATATTTTTTAAGTTTTAATTGTAATTAGTTTATTTAGATTAAAATTTAAAAAAATCTGAGGGGGATGCTGTGAGGGCCTGTTTCGCACCCCTCACATAGTTTCTTTTAGTTAATTGCTTTGGAGACGGTTACAGGCTAGCAAAGAGAGAGTGGACACATGGCGGCAGTGTATCAATTTCCTGTCTAGATTTTTGTTGGTTTGGGGGGTTGCGTCTTGAGAACGCAACGGCCCTCCAAGCCCAACGGATTTCTGGAAATTTGTAATTTTATGCTTCTTGGCTATTGGTTAAAACATTTGAATATTGAAACCCAACCAATGGCTAAGAAGGAGGTCCAACGGACCTGAGGGAGGACAGAAAAACAGTGGTGGAAGACGGGGAGAGATTCGGGCTATCGCTGAGAGCGGATGTGCATCTGGTCTTCTCGTGGTTGTTACAAAGTTAGAGAAGTGAACGTGTGAATAAGTTGTATTGTCACCTAGTGTGGATGTGTAAAGTCAGTGTGTGAGGTGAAGGGTTGTTTAGCTGCGTGGACGAGATCCGACGCCGACCTCAACCCGACACTGATCAACAAACACCCCCCCCCCCTTCGTTCTACAGCCAGCGCGTCGTAACATCTGCGTGTTGGTCGTTAATTGTGTTATTATCTATTATTATCATATTTTCTGTCATTATATTTAATCGTATTATGTTGTGTTGTGTACCGCCGGCCACGTCACTCTGGTGAGTTGAATAAACCTGTATTTCTTTATAGTAATTATCTACTTTTCAATTCATGTCACCCCTTCCTCAGACAAAGAACCCACTCCCCCGAGAACCCACTTGTTAAAACCCACTAGAATGTCTGCATGTTAGGTTCGGTCCGTCACACAACTATTGCTATCTCCGATGAAATAAAATAAATGTACAGGTAGGCCTAAATCAACTCCACCCTATTATTTATATGCATATCTTATTTTAAAATAGTTACGTTGTGAATTAGAATATTCGTTGCATTTTTATATAAATTACGTAATATTAAAAATTGAGAAGCGTACTCACGTCGCCTAAATATCCTGGTAATGTCAATTCGACTGCACAAAAACTACATTATTTTGATGTTGCATTTAGCCCACTACTTTTTTTCTAAAACGCACCAAATGCATACTAAAACATGCTTTAAAAATTTTCGACTGCGGCGCTATTGTTTTATTTTGCCCGTCCCGGACAAGATTCTTGTGTTCTTCCTTGCCGGTGGGTATATATGCTTAGTTTGCCACGGCGTATCCAAGTACCGCCTGAAAACGTGTTTTAGGACACCAAAATTGGCTGCATGGGCGCCAGCAGAAGGGGGTGCCCCCCTCTGGCCCCGAGCAAGGTGAAGTGCTAATTTGCCCTCATTTGATGTGTGGATTTATTATTTAACATGTACAGTCGATTTCTTTACTGATAAACATTTGTTAAATTTAATAGTTGCCAATTTTCTGCGAGATAAGTAGCTAATTGTGTCTTTTACCTGCACTAGTTCATCTTGAGTTTTGAAGAGAATACCACTCCATGGATTAATGCGAGTTTTTACCGTGACAATAAAAGGCTTGCAAAAGCGAAGGTGTGAGGTAGGGGGAAGTCAGATTATCTCAGTGGACAAAAAAGCTAAAAACCGCCCAACTCAATGTTGAGAATTTAAAGCTTTTGACTAAAGGACAAAAAAATGAGGGGGGGGATATTTTGAAAGTTTCCTTTTGGTGGTTTTCTAGTTTCGAGTATCGACTGCACAGAAATTGCATAATTTTGGTATTGTATTCAGCCCACTACTTTTTTCTAAAACGCACCAAACGCATTCTAAAAACCTTATTTTCAAAATTTTCGCTTGCGGCGCTATTTTTGGGGGGCTCTGCCCCCCCAACCCCCTGTGCTTGCCCAACGAAAGTACAAATTGTGGCTTTTACCCCCCTGCCAAAATTCCTGCGGGCGCCCATGCGTGGGTGGGTGTAATACTATAAAGTTGGCCCCGCGGGTTTTCAGGGGTTCAAGCCGCCACTGGCCGCTGACACCTCGAAATCATCCCAACTCTGCTTGTTGTATAGGGTGCCTGAGTGTGTAGCGCACCGCGGCTGGGCTGCAGCGCCCTAACGGGCAACTAGATAAAATACGATTTCTGTTTTTACATTTTGTATTTTAGGCCAGCTGCACCGCACATTGAGTGGTGGAGTGGACACTAATTATCACTGATCATTTCAAAAGTTACACACTTTACTGCTTTGCCTTTCCTGTTGATCAAGTAACATTAACTTTGATTTGACTTTACTAGATTTTATTAAAATTAAATAAGAAAGCGCTCCGACTTTTAATAACCGTACATATATAACCCATTAAAACTGCATTTTTTTATTTTCTTTTGTGAACTGGTCCTTTGAGACGAAATGCCTTTTTGCCTTTGCCGGCCCCCAAAGTTAAATGGTACTGAAATCGATTTCCACGTTTAATTTGAATTTGTATTGATTTAACGAATTTATTGCAACCTATCGCAGCGTTTTCGGGCAATTAGTATTCTATTTGATATAGTGCCTTTTTTGCCGTTTTTTGGTTCCCAAGCTATAATCGACATACTTTGATTTACTCATTACATGTTATGTATTGTCTTGAAATATTGAAGTAATTACTACTCTATCCAGCGTTATTGGACAATTGGTATTCATTTTCATATATATACATATATTTTACCTTTCCCCCTTTTTCGCTCTAAAAGGTAAAAAGTACTATTTACAATTTCTGATATTGTTTTCTGCTTGAGCTTAAAATATCACATTTGTTTCCACCTTACCCAACGTTAGGCCAATTCGTAATCTGTTTAAGAAATATTATCCTTTTTTTGCCGTTTTTTTGGCTGTAAAATCTAAAAGCTACCGATTTCGCTTTCCGGGTTGGCCTTGAAGTAATCAGGGGAAAATTACGAATTTTTTTGAGCCCACTCTCGGCTTGTTCGGACAATTGAGCCCACAAAAGTTCGTATCTGATAGCCTAACAAGGAATAACAGCTAGACGAAACATCTTGTTTACGTCACACCTCTTGTCAACTGCACCCCCCCCCCCCCCCCAACTCAAACATGTTTCCGGCGAGTTTCCTAAATACCCCCAACCAGGGTTACTTACTGTATAATTCGTTAGGAATACATTTATTTTGGTTCTTAATAAGTGATACACTTTACTTTGTATCAAACATTTATTATGTTCATGTCAAACAGCTTGGCTTCACGGCCATCAACAACAAGACCCTGATACACACAAGCCACAAGAGCAATGGTACACGACTACTGTTGTTGAATATGTCAGCCACATGCTACATCTCACCCCTATCTCTATAAATGTAATTTTTTTCACATTTTTACATAAATAAATAAATGGTATTTAGAGTCTACCCACTCAGTTATATAACTGATTTTCAGTGGGGGACTTTAAATCAAAGCGACCAAGCCAACCCTATAGGCCCCAACGCAATCGACAAGTGAGCGATTACCAGCCAAAGATCGATATTTTTAATAGGAAATATAGCAATCAGTGGTATGGACAGTGCAAACACCCGCGAATCAACGCCAGAATCAACAAGGCCGATTCAGAACAACTCTGAATTTATTATGTGCCTCGTTGCTAGGACGCAGTGGCGTGGCGAACATACCAAATCGGAGCCCAGGCACCGATACCAAAAGGGGTGGGTGGGTGGTCCCCCAGGGACCCACCCACCCCTTACTTTTTAATGAAACATAATGTGTATGACTATTTTAATTGTTATAATCACACCTACTGAATTGTATGGCTACAGCTCTTTACTTACCTTAGAGTGTTAGGCCTACTGGACTGTTGTTAAAGTTTGTCATAAATCATGATTTTTTAGTAAAAGTGCAGACAACATGCATGATGGATATTCATCCAGTAGTTCTTAACTCAACTAATAACAGGTAGCAATTCAACAATTCTGCTAAATGAATAGACACGTTCGTTATATACTATAACTTATTTAATTTGATTGAATAGATTGATTTGAGGAATTTATAAATTAAATACAGCTGTGGTGGCATGGAGGAAATCTAGAACATTTTCGAGTTTTTTGTTTAAATTTTTAAAGTACCGTCTTATGATATGAAGCAGGATTATCGACGTCGTGAATGCAATAAGAAGAACATTCTTGAAACTATTTGAATTGAAGTATTTCCAGTACAATTTCTAGATAAAAATGCGTTGATTTCAATGAAATCGAGACAGTAAGTTTGTCCGTGTAAGAATAAAATCCTATCTTTTCTCTTCAAATATTGCAAACAAAGTGTTTCTTCAAAACTCACAGATTTGTACCAAATAACCTTAAATAATCATTTTCCCGGGGGCAAGCCCACGGAGCCCCTAGTTTTCATTATTATGCGTTTCAGTAGTTTCCCTAAATCCCAAATAATGGCTCTGCCAATAAACGGAGAAAACGAACAAAATAACCAAATTGATATCCAAAATGCACAGATTATCTAACGATCTAGGACATACAATTTCTTTTCAAATGGGAAGGCCCCCTGATTCCTCGTGTAGGTACTAAATTCTTCATTGATTACTTTCATAATGTGTATTTTTTCCCAAATTCTGGCTATGCCGTTACGAAGAGGCGAAGAGGAATAACACACCGTTGGCTTTATGAGTTCAACAATTAAAACATAAGCGCAATCTGTTCAGCGATTCGGCTGATTTTTATAGTTCACACTAGCACACACACGCGCAGAGTCACAGAATAAGCGCCGTTCATCTTGAATAGTAATCCTCATTCGCTTTGCTTATTCGTCTAATAAAATCTTATAAATTGCCGGGAACAATCACCAAATCCATTCTAGGATCACCAAAAGTAAAAATATTCCCTGCGGGGCTAATCTGGGGTAGACAAAAAAGAATTACAAACCGTTGGCTTTATGAGTTTAAAAAAAGAAGATAATATTTTCAGCAATTTCATTAAAATTTCATTACATAAAAATAAGGCTATCAACATCTATAAAATCATATTAATTGCTGGTAAAACGCACCAAATCCATTCTAGGATCATCAAAATTCAAAAAATTCCCTGCAGGGCTAAACTGGGGGCGCCCCCAGACCTCCTTGTTGATCACGAAAGTAGGGGTGGGTATAGTTAAAATATTGTAGGCACCGATCATTCGTAGTAGTTCGCCACGCCACTGTAGGACGGCTCCAAAGTCACCGTTTACAAACTCCTAAGACAAGAACTGATGGACTGAAGTCCAAATCAGAAGTTAAAAAACTTCTGACTTTGACGGGAATCGAAACCTGGACCTTCTGCATTGGAAGCAGATACGCTAACTACAAGACCAACGAGCCACACACAAGACCAACGAGCCACACGAAGACCAACGAGCCACACACACACATTTATCTAGCTAAATTTTATAAGGGTGTGTACAAAAACATTCACTAAAGTTACATTGTGATATACTATTTAAATTATTCAATACAAACAACTGTAGGGCCTTATGCTTGGCCTATTCTCTGTATCTTTATAGGTTAGTTAACAACCCTCCCACTTCTCGTTATTTTATGGTTTATAGGAGGGGTCTACTCTGTCAGGAGAACTATTAACTCTACTCTGAATAGGCTCTTCAGAGATGTTGGGGATATCTGACAGGTCAATTACTTGATGATTAGGCTCTAAGTACTGATTCTGTGTTTCTGTTAAAACCCTCCGGTTGCGCCTTTTTACTACTCCATTATTATCTCTAATCATGTATGAACGAGGGCTTTTGTGAAGCTCAATCACTTGTGCTGGTTATCTTTTCTAAACATAACATTTGAACCAGGTTCAAGAGGTTTCAGACATTTTGCATTTTGATCATAATATGCCTTTTGTTTAATCTGCCTACTTTCCAGCTTCGGTTGAATGTTTGATTGTTTTTTTAGGATTTAAGAGCGTTTGTACTAGGGAAATTTATAGTGTTAATGTTTGGGTTTAAACATAATTTGAGCTGGTGAAAATCCTAGCCCTTTGAAGAGGTTTTGCTTCTATATTCTAGAAAAGATTTTATCACCTTTTTCCCTTTCCCTAGCTAGTTTTTTTTAAGGGTTGGAAACATAGGGGGCTTAAATATGTTTCCCTTTTTTCGCAAGAGCGCCCCCGATAGTGAAATTTTTTTTCCCATATGCCATTTTTTCCAAAACATATTTTCCCCTCCTGTCCAGCCACCACCCCCACTCGGGGTCCAGGGGAGCGCACGTGCCCGTGAGCCCCGCCAACGTTTCGGCCGACCGAGGGCCTTGGGGGGGGCCTGGGAATTTCCCCACTAAATCTTTCCCCAAAAACGTCAAAATACAAAAACCCAAATAATCTAACAAAGCAACTTTTTTGTTATAATTTCTTTTAAAGGTGGCCCCTAATTTTAAAAAACGTCCTCCTTAAAATCAGTTTTTATAACTAAATGGGATAGACACTAAAAAGTTAAAAAATAAATACAAAAATTTAAAAAAAAAAAAAAATTAAAAATTTAATTTAAAAAAATAAATAAAAAAAATTAAAATAAAATAAATAATAAAAAAAAAAAATAAATAAAAAAACCCAAAAATAAAAAAATTGATTTTTAAAAGGGTTATTTCTTATTTTTCCGACTTTACCGGGAAAATTAAAACCCCAAAAAAATAATTTAGTGGAGAGGCCGTAAAAATAGACGAAAAAAAATTAAAATTTTGGGGTAGGGCACTTGTAAAAAAATTTTGTTTTAAAATTTTTTCTTATTTGTTTATTAATTTCGTCATTGTTCTTTTACTTATTAATTTTTTTACGGGGAATTTATTAAATCGCCCCGCATAGTCTCAAAAAAAACCCAAAATTTTTCCACAAGCCCCAAAAAGCCAGAACAGGGTTTTTATGGTTTATTTTTTTGGTTTTGTAAAAATTAATTTTTTGGGTTGCCGTTTTGTATTTTTTTTTGCCATATCCCATTATAAAATAAAAAACGAAAAAAAAAATAAACGTTATACAATTATACAAAATAAATTGTCTTAATTTCTAAAATTTGGTAGGTCGGGAAACACTCCCGTGGGGGAAATTTTTTAATTTTTTAAATCCCAATTCAGAATTTAAAAAATCCACCCCAAATCGGGTACAACCCGAGTCTCTCACATTCCGGGTATGCGCCCTTTGTTTAACTAGACCACCGAGCCCGGTAACTACTTATCCTCTGAATTGAGTTGCTTTAAATACATCTGAATGGAGGGAACAGTACAGCAACGAATATCTGTTGCGGGGGGTGACCTGACCAAACAACAATATTCATAATGTATTCCCTTTTTATTTTCCGAAAGGTATGAGCGGGGGTTTTTTTCTCGTTTGGTTAGTGGGGGAAACACCGCGAAAATTCAATTCAATTAAATTCAATTCAATTGGCTAAGGCCCCTACCGGGAATGTGTGGGAAACTCGGGTTTCCCAAACCCCGATGGGAAATGGTTTTTTTTAACTTCTGAATATTGTTTTAAATTTTAAATTATTTTCCCCGTTCCCCCAAACCCTTTATAACACGACTTGCCCAAACAAAAAAAGCATACCTACATGAAATTGTACGGTTTGTGCGAGGGGGAAGCCCGAAACTTCAAAAACAAAGTATACAAACTCGTGGGAACCCTAATCCGTATAGAATACTAAAAAAAATTCCCACCTAAATAAAAAAAATAGAGTACGTGCTAAACCTAGGGGCTAAAATTAAATGGCAAAAATTTGCAGATAGACAATAACAATCGAAAAATAAATTTGTACGGGAAGTGAAATTTAAAAAATAAAAAAAAAAGTTTTTAAAAAAAGTAATAAAAAAATATGGGGGTAATCGATGAAGACCACGTAAAACCTACTTCAAAAATTTATTATGAGGGGGGGGGGAGTAAAATATTTTTCCACCAAAAATGTTTCGGGGAGCAAGTTTTTTTTGGTGATTTTTGTCTGGTTTTTTATTTAAGTGTCGGATGAACGGAAAGGTAAATAAATTTTGGGGTGTAAAAAAAAAAAGGGGTTATATTTTCATTTTATTTTGTTTTAAAAATTTGGGCAAAATGAAATTTTTCCTAAGTCTTTATCTACACCTCGTGACCTTATACCTCCCGCTTCGGGGGTCTTTAAAAGAAAAACTTAAAAGTTTTTTTAAACTTTGATATGTATGCTGTACATAAATAAACGTTTCATCCCGATAATAATATCTTAGCCCTTTAATAAAAAAATAAAAAAATTTGGGTTTTAAAGTTTATCCAAAACGGGTTTTTATAACTGTTTTTTCAGTGGGGGACAGAACCAAAAGAAACCCAACCAACCCTGTAGGCCCCGACGCAATCACGAGTGAGCGATACCCCAAACCCGATCGATATTTTTTTAATAAAATTTTAAAAAAATTTTGTAGGAAAACCCGTTTCAGGGTGGGACCCAAATTTTTCCCCGATGTGCCCCCCCTTCGGTGTCCCTTAAATTGGTATTTGGAGTAGGAAATTGTGAATGGATGTCCCTAAAAGGGCTTTATTAAAAAAGGGCTCAATCCTTTATTCCCATTAAAAAGAAATGGGAAACCTCAAAAAAAAACCCTCAGTCAAAAGTCAGGATTTTCCGGTCTCCCACGGGATTTGAACCCGGGGCCTTCCCCAATCAGAGTCGACGTCAGCGCTCTAGCCCCGGGCCCCTCCCCGGGAATCGACCAATAAGAGTGAGACCCCATAGAAAAATAAATTCATATCGTTATATGAAACTCCTTTTCTTTTTTCAATTTTTCATAGACATAACCCGGTTGGGCCCCCTAATTTTAAAAAAATTATAATTTCAGGTTTAAAAATTAACATAAAAAAACATATAGTCACATTAAATTTTAACCAAAAATTTCATTGTTTGTTTTTAGGTGATATTTAGAAAATTTTTAAAACCCTTTCAACCTACAATAAAAAAATTATTCTGCCACGGCAGTATAATTTCCCCCAAACCTTCCCCAATAGTTTGCAATAACTGGGCATAGGCTCATTTATTTTCTTGACTTAAAATAATAAATCAAAAAGCCCTGCTTTACTCCGATTCTGAAAATAGGACAAATCTAAAATTTTTCCCTTTAAAATGAGTGATTTGGGCTTGAATAAAGTTTCTCTTTGTATTGTTTCAACGATTACCCGTGGGGCCGTGAGGGGTTTTTAAACAACAAATCACTGTAATCATGTTTTTAAATTTTTTCAGTTGACCCCGTATGGGATATGAAAAAATAGTTAAAATAACGAATTTTTTTTAAATTTTTTTTTTTACGAAAATTCTATCCAAGTAAATAACTGCATATTTAGCATTATTAAATAATTTTTGATAACTACTTACCTATCAAGCGTTTGGGCCTATTGGTCCGGGCAATGTATTAATTTCCTTTTAGTAAATATTTTATTCTTTTAAAGGGATAAAATTTTAGGAATTATCTACTTTATGCACTTACGATTTTCCTGTCCCTTTCCCCCTTCCCCTTTACCCACCCCCCGGCGACGATGACAATGGGCACAACCAACGATGACAAAGACGATGACGAAACCCCGACGTGGAAAAAAAACCCCCTTCCTATAACCCGGGGGCTACCAATGGCCTTTTCCCCCCAAAAAACCCCCCGGTAGAAAAGGGGAAAAAAAACCAAGGGGTTGAAAAAATCAACCAAAAAACAAACCCTAACAGGGGGCGTCGCGAAAATTTGGGGTAGCCAAAAAAAATCCCCTCAATTTTTTTTTGGGAAAAACCCCAAAAACAAAATTTTCCCCCCTTTTAAATATCCCGTTTTGGTTTGGGGTTTAAAAGTTTGGGGCCTTCCTTTCCTCCCTAAAACCCCCCTTTTGCTAGGGTTTGGGGCATTTTGAAAAACCTTTTTAACGGTTTTTTGAAGCGTTTTCCCTTAACCTTTAAAACAACTTCCAAACCCCGTGAAGGCAAAACCGCAAAATTTTATTTTGACTTAAAATCCCCTTCCTTGGGAATTTTTTATTTCCCCCTTAAAAATTTTAACGCCTTCACAATTTTGATCAACCTTAAAATATAAAATTTTTTAGGAAAATTAAGGGAAAAAAAAGGTTTGGAAGGCTTCTTCAGTGTTTTTATTTTAAAAGCCTTTCCTTTTTGGGGTTTAAATTTGAAATTTATTTTTATCTTTGTTCATCTTAATTTAAATAAAATTCCTATTAATCAGCCGATCACTAGAATTGAGGGACGAGAAATAAGTGATTGAAAATAATCTACATTTGCCTTAATTATCTTGTATAGTATAAATGTTTGTAATTCAATGTAACAGCTCGGAAGCTTTGTGTCTTTCCAAACTCTGACTCAGTGTCGGGAGGTTGCATTGCAAATGCAAGGTCACACTCGCTCAAGTTGCGCGCACGGATGTTCACACGACACCGCTCACTCGAAGGCAAAGGAGGGGTGGTAATTTACGACTCGACGGGTGTCGGTGATGGAAATGCAGTTGTGCCGGTCTTGCACAAAACCAGGACCGTCTTTCCATTACTACGTAATAACCGTTTATTATTTTTCAAATGTAACTAGTGCAATGGATAGGTAGATGCTTTATCTAGGTTTGTGTGGAAACAAAATTGTAGTTTTGTTTATATTTAAAGTGGTACTTCATATATCACAATTTTCGAATTTTGGGTAAAAATTCGTTTTTTTTTCAAGCTTGTGTTCAGCAAAACACGTTAATTTGATTTTCCTTCCAGCACCAGCAAAAGTTATTTCAAAATTGTAAGTAGTTTTGATAATATCGTGGAAGAGCGTCTTTTCCAGGTGTTTGCTAAATCTCAAATTTCAAGGTAAGTATCACATTAAGCTATGCGTATTATGTTTATTATTGATAACAAAAGATTGAGCTTTCTTTTAAAGGTAAAATCGTAATTGTATCTATATTAGATCAGAAGATATTGGGCTCTATAGAAAACAAGGGAATTCATGCCTACCCTGTTAAATCCCGCCAATCCTCTGTTGAACCCGTATTATTATATTTATTCATTCGTATTATTAGGATAATTTGAGACAAAACGAGTCATCACATGATAGACTTTCGTTAAAATTGAGTGTATTTGTTAAAATAGGATCAAAGTCCATTGAGTAAAAATGTACCCAAAGCATCACAAAATCTTGTTTTCATCCTAATTCGTAATATTTGGAGAAATTGTGACAAAAAGAGTGGTCGCACGATACACTTTCGTAATATTGAGGAAATTTATGAAAATGGGAAAAGGGCGCTTAATCTTATCAGACTTACATATATGGTGAAATTTTATTTTTTTAAATTAAAGTTTAGACCATAATCTAAAATACACATTAATATGGCGTTCTAAATGTAATATTTGAATACGGATTTCTTTATTTTAGTTTTATCAAACCCCTTTAAGTACACCCCCCTTTCTCCTATAAGCAAGCAACTTTTTTTAGGGCTCCTCGGGCCAATTTTTTTAAGATCATTCTTCTGAGTGTTTTAGACAAAATTCACGGCCCTATCACTTAACCCGTAACTGGTAGGCTAATCCTCCCAGCACAGTGAGTAAATTTGTGAAAAAAGGACAAAGGGTGCAAAATCTGGTTAGATATATATATATTGTGATATATATTTTTTATTAAAATTTGGACTTTTATCTACAATATGTAATAATTTTGTAATCTTAGGATCAAATTCATTTGAATTTTTGATTTTTGAATATTTGAAAAATGCCATTTTTTCACCCCCTTCCACCCCCTTAACCGGATGGATTTTTTCATGGCTCCTCGAGGCAATTTTCTTGTAATATTGTTCTGAGTATACAATCCAAAATTCAGCACTCTACCACAAAACCCCTAATTGTTCTTGTATTCTCCTTTAATCCGCTTGACTATTACACCTACATGCTTTTTCCGATTTTAATGATTTTTTTCACAGAACCTTAATTTTATGATAAGATATCCGTGTGAAATTTGAGCGCAATCGAAATTTATTTTTCATGAAAATAGAAATTTTGTGGGAATTTTCTTTTTTAAAACAATGTTTTGACTTATAACACCTACATGCTTTATCCTATTGTAATATTTTTTTCACAGAACCTTCCTTTTATGAATTTATATATTTGTGTAAAATTTGAGCACAATCGAATAATTATTTCTCATAAAAATCGCAATTTTTCGATTTTTTCTTTTTTTGAAATAAGTACGTACAATTAATTTTTTTTTAAATTTAACTTTATTTTTAATTTAATTTAATTTAATTTAATTTAAAAAAAATCTTGAACAAAGTAATAATTTTTTCACAGAACAACAGAAAATCCGTATAACACATGGCAGCTCAATACACCAATACACAAGCAGTTATTAGGGTTTAAGGGCACACAACACTAAGGTTATTAGTGCCCGTTAAATAATACACAAAGCAGAAACAATACTAACATTCAAAGGCTCGGGCCGCTCGGCATTGCTTGCTCTGAAATAATGTATTGCTTTGTTGAGGTAACCGTAAGTAGTAGGTTATAAATAATAATAATAATAAATTTAAATTTTATTTAGAGTCTGCCCACTCAGTTATATAACTGATTTTCAGTGGGGGACTTTAAATCAAAGCGACCAAGCCAACCCTGCAGGCCCCGACGCAATCGACGAGTGAGCGATAACCAACCAAAGATCGATATTTTTAATAGGAAATATAGCAATCAGTGGTATATGGACAGTGCGAACACCCGCGAATCAACGCCAGAATCAACAAGGCCGATTCAGAACTCTGAAATTTATTATGTGCTTCGTTGCTAGGACGACTCCAAAGTCACCGTTTACAAACTTCTAAGACAAGAACAATCAGAAGTTAAAAAACTTCTGACTTTAGCGGGAATCGAACCCTGGACCTTCTGCATTGGAAGCAGATACGCTAACAACAAGACCAACGAGCCAAACGCAGAACCCAGTCCAGGGGGTCAATTAACCAACTCGTCGTTGCTGATCGACTGTGACAACGTAAGTGACAACTTCAGTCGACGTACACTAAGACAACTGAAATTTTGACGAAGCCAATAATATTTTGTCTAGAAAGTTAACGAGAAAGTTAACGAACAACGGAACTGTTGATTATTAATTTGCAAAGATGGTTCGGTTCGGTCGCGGTCTGCCGAGATGACACCAAGAAATTAGACGGCGTGTGCATAGCCTTATATTGCATTTTTTGTGAATTAAGTGTTGCATTGGTGTACGAGTAGTGATATGACAATAATGATTTTTGTAGGATGCCCGCTTTAGTGTGCACACCAGTTTTACCTGATGTGTCCCTCTTCAGATCTAGGTTTATATTGCAGAAAGGTAATGGTGTAGGGAATGCCCAAGGGCTGTTATTATAGGACGCAATCCCAGCATTCGCCTTAATTAGGATTGCCGGCACCGGCAGGAATCGAACCCGGGACCTCCCGAATCAGAGTTCCAAGCGTTACGCATGAGCCATTTCCGTTAGTTTGATATTAAAGGCCTAGTGTATATGATGGTGTGTGTTGGCCCCGCCTACAGAATAGAGAAGTAATATTGGAAAGCAATATTCGTGAGGTCTGGGGCGCAACTTCAGCCGCCGGAGGCTAGAAAATGTTCATTTTTACTTTTGTGTCAGTGGCCGGAAAACGATTTTAGAGAAATAATATTTTAATTGAAAAAACCTTGAAATACAGTGATACCCAATGAAGTAATAACAACTGATTTTTAAAAATAAATAATAATATTATAATTATATTTTTTTCGATTTCGTGGTGGTGGAGGGAGGAATCAAACACCTGATCCCCCCGCCTCTCTACGCCTGTTTCACGATGCAATCTTCGTTGCAAGGGGAAAGTTGATATAATAGGGAACTGTCCTTGGTTTCAAATATATCTTACACGTATTTAGTAATTTGTAATATTCAATTAAATAAACATCGCAATTAAAATAAACTATAAAAAATAAAATCTGTGGATTCTATGCATGTTCAAAGTTCCTGGGTTTTGACTTCCCGCACAAAGACTTAAGTTCGCGCTCTTTTGGTTGTGACGTTATCGTGAGGTGAGGAGGGGAAGCTGATTGGCAGAACTGTCACCTCGCCGCCTCGGCTAACCTCACGATGACGTCACGCCCACCTGCAATGGCGCATGGCCGTTTTCCGGCGCGAAGCCCGGTTCAAATTTTTCCTCGCTCACAGTAAGCGCTAATAAAAGCCGGACGCATAAAAAACTTTACTGGTCGGTATTTGAGGTTATTAGTAGGGACATATTCAAATTTGGTAATGAAGGACAGTTCCCTATTATATTGTATCCTACTTTTAATGGAAAACAAAAATGCTACACCAAATATGCAATATACTTTCAAATATAAATAAATAAAAGTATATGAAGGAATCAACTCGACTAAATAGAAGAAACAAATTAATTACTGTAATAGTTTAGGATTCATATTGATAACACCTTAGTAGTAATTCCAATTAGTGGTTTATTCTACATACGTTAATACAGGTATTAAATGTGAGTAGCTGACAGTCGCTACGTTCTCTCTAGATGTCCGCCATCTTGACTCAGTGTAGCCAACCTAGGCTCACTAACACTAGCTAACTATCACATCTTTCCCCTAAGTTTACAATCAATAATACAATTCAATACACTCAATAATCAGACTGAACACATGATAAGGATAACCCCTTATAAACAGTATTGGAGTGACCCCAGCTGGTTGCTTTCTTGGTACATAATGAGCCTTGAATCTGATCAACTGAGAACACTCTCAAGAATACTAACTACTATTTTTAATCAAGTGAGTAATAATAATGCCTTTAATAGGTAGGCCTATTATAGTATAGCAGGACACTGAGATATACAGTTTATCTAGGCTTTAGAGTACCGGTAATGTGACTAATGAAATCGTTTAGGCTACATGTTTAGAATAACGAAATATAATAATAAAGAAGATAGGGTAATACATAAAAATTATAATCAAAGATTATACTCAAGTCTGTTTCTTCTGACCGTCCCACTATCCTATCCCTAATGAATCTATCTTTTCAACAACACCTAATTTCATGCAATCCCTCAGCCCCAATAATGGCCTAAAATCTTGGTCTACAACAACAAAGTCTATTTTTATAGGCTTACCTCCTAAATCTTTCACATGCTTACATTTCAAGTTTGACAGTACCGACAGGTTTGATTTTAGAATTACCAAATGCAACTAGCACAATTGAAGTTTTCTCCAACAGTTTAGGCAACTTTAAATCATCATACTCTTTCCAGGGTAGGACACTTACCTCTGCTCCTGTATCTATTTTACAGTTTACATTTGTACCTTGGATGGATACTTCCTGCAACCACATCCTATTGGTTTCCGTACAATTGTTTTGAACCTGATTGACAGATTGACACTCATTCAGGGTCAGAGACGAAATATAAAGTTCGTCTACATGCTCTGCTTCAGTGTCTACATAATGATTTGTGTTATGTTCATCCTCGGACTCCTCGTCCTCTACCTTACACTCATCCACCTTCCTTCTCCTTGGACACATTTTGGCAAAATGATTACACTCGTTACAATTCAAGCACGTTTTCTGATATGCCGGGCACTGTCTCAAACTATGTCTGTACCCACACTTCTTGCAGTTAAATTTCCTGTCATCTTCTTTCTTCCCACTGTTCTTGAATTCTTCTGACCTGGTAGGCCTACTGCCTAATGAATCTTCCTTCTTGGGACCCCACGGCTTCTTTTGCAGACCGACCTCTTGAACGGAAGCTGGGCTTTCACCTTGCCTTAAAAGCAACTCTTCTACTGGCACCTTTTCCTCCATGGCCTGGGCCTGTAGTCTGCTTGCCTCTGCAGCACGGCAAAGTCCGCTGCTCTTTCTAACGTTAGGTCACTGACCCTTAAGAGTCTCTCTTTCAAACCCCTTGTCCCAGATTCCTAACACCACCCGCAGTGTTAATAATTGTTTTTTCATGGAGCCAAATTCACACGTTGCAGCCAGAATCTTTAAATTAGTAAGATAATGGTCGAAGGTCTCACCTTCTTGCTGCGAGCACGTAAAAAATACACTTTGTTCATAGATCAAGTTCTTACGCGGGTTGCAGTACTCGTCAAATTTGTCGACAACACATTGAATCTTCTTTTTTTCTGCTTCTCGCATGTCAAAGGTATTAAATATTGACAGCCCTTCATCTCCAATGAAGTGAAGTAGGGTCGCCACCTGGTCCTCTTCATCGTCCTTGTAGCCCTTGGTAGCCCTCTGGTAAATGCTAAACTTCTGCTTCCACACCCGCCAATGCTCACTTACATTGCCACTAAACTCCATTTCGGGGAGCTTTCTATAAGCCTGAGCCATTTTATTTATGGCCTAGGCCTAGGCTCTATTTAAATTATTATTGGGCCTATTCAGGCCTACTTACTGAACAAGATTTGCTCGTCAGATTTTCGGGTTTCCTTACGACGTTGCGTCAATCAATTCTGATTCCTGGGCGCATTGGCGCGTGTTTTCATTGCTCCCTATAGGGGTCATGAGCATTGGGCTCTTGTCTAGGCGAGTCGGCGGTGACGCGATAGGCCTAGCATTGGCTTCGGGCCGAGTTAGGATTTGCCCAACTTGATCACTTCACGCGCGGTTTTGTCACAAACTACCACTTCTGTACACCATGTAATAGTTCAGGATTCATATTGATAACACCTTAGTAGTAATTCCAATTAGTGGTTTATTCTACATACGTTAATTAGATGAGCGTAGCGAGCGTAGCGAGCGAAGCGAAGATTCCATTTCACTACACTGGAGAAAAAAATCCGGAATGTTTTTTTTTTTCTTTTTTCTTTCTTTTTTTTTTTTGTATTTTTGTCTGTTTGTCCACACGATTCCGGCTAAACCGATACTCCGATTGCGATGAAATTTTATGGAGGCCTTCGAAATCTCTGAACTTAGAACTGCCACGTTTTTGAGCGCAATTGGAAAATTTTTTCTCATGAAAATCGCAATTTTACGATTTTTTTCGATTTTTAAAAAATTTCTTCGACTTATATCACCTACATGCTTTATCCGATTTTAATGATTTTTGCACAGAACCTTTATTTTATGAACTAAGATATTTTTTTGAAATTTGAGCGCAATTGAAAAAAATATTTATCATAAAAAACGAAATTTTACAGGTTTTTTCTTTTTTTAAACAATTCTTTGACTTATAACACCTACATGCTTTATCCGATTGTAATGATTTTTTCGCAGAACCTTTATTTTATGAATGCATATATTAGTGTAAAATTTGAGCGCAATCGAGAAATTAATTCTTATAAAAATCGCAATTTTACGATTTTTTTTAACAATTACGATTAATTAAAAAAAATTAAAAAAATTAGGTTAATTTTTAATTTAATTTAATTTAATTTAAAAAAAATTTCTGTGAAAAAAAATTGCGATGAAATTTTATGGAGGCCTTCGAAATCTCTGAACTTAGAACTGCCACGTTTTTGAGCGCAATCGGAAAAAATATTTATCATAAAAATCGAAATTTTACGTTTTTTTTCTTTTTTTTAAACAATTCTTTGACTTTGACACCTACATGCTTTATCCGATTGTAATGATTTTTTCGCAGAACCTTAATTTTATGAATTAATATATTAGCATTAAATTTGAGCGCAATCGAGAAATTATTTCTTATAAAAATCGCTATTTAACGATTTTTTAAAAACAATTACGATGAATAAATTAAAAAATTGAAGTTAATTTTTATTTTATTTTATTTTATTTTATTTAAAAAAAAATCAACTTCGTAATGATTTTTCCACAGAACAACAGAAAATTCGAATAACACATGGCAGCTCAATGCACCAATTACGCTCATCCAACAACGCGGCGGGACTTAAGCGTTTTCCTAGTACAGGTATTAAATGTGAGTAGCTGACAGTCGCTACGTTCTCTCTAGATGTCCGCCATCTTGACTCAGTGTAGCCAACCTAGGCTCACTAACACTAGCTAACTATCACAATTACTGTACACTTGCATAGTATTTGACAGTTGCGTTGCCTACAGTTATAATAATTCATATAGGTTGGGGGGTGTAGACATGGGCCTACATCGAATAATCGGAAACCGGTTACTTTCGAAAATTCTAAAATAAAGTTTTTTTTCAATTCGCCGCGCTTTTTCGTGCAACACAGGTGTCACATTGTAGGCTGAAGGTTAATGTAAACATGCGCTTTTCATTTCTTTTGTGCTTGGCGGCGATTTTTCTTTCGAATTATAATGTCCTTTGTTCATGCCGCCGGCTTGTGGCAGTGTGTTGAGTATGCCCCTCCGCCCCATCACTTCTGTCTAACCACTCGCGATCTTATAACCAACCATAACAATTGTAATGTTTTCAATCTGCTAGATGTCAAAGCTGTCACCAGTGGTAATAACTGAAATAAATCACATGGGAATAGAGATACTGTAGAGGCTGGCCTTTCCTTATCTTGTTTACTCTCCAGTATTATGGGTATTAGTCACTCAACGGTATTACGGCTCCAGCCCCTCCCCCACCCGCGCCAACGCATCGTGACCTTGACTAGACTGTGACAAGATAAAAAGCAGATGCAAGAAATCGCTCTTTGGAACCAAACGTAAGAAGACGACATGAGAACGCTGACACAGTATTCTTGAGGGTTCCATATTTCCACAATTTTCCTTTACATTTTGTAAGACATGTTTATGTATTTTATTAGGTCTGTTAGATTTACTATTATTTGCACTTGTGGAACAAAGTTTGCGATGGGTATTTTTTTATGAACACAATCGTTTGGAGATTTTCGTAAATGAATTTTTATTGAACAACATTTTTCAGTAATTGCCAAAATAGCAGATCAAAATTTAAAAAGAATACTTGGTTATTAAAAGGTATACATTAATTTCGGTATGTCACTAGGCATTACTTACGTAACATTATTTTTTGTTACTTTATGAATTTAATATGTAGATTTCAAAAATCTACTCACCGGGAATTGAGCCTTATTGGACCTTCCTGTATGAGCGGAAATCCATCTCCACGTCTTCATTGAATATAGACAATATTGTTTAAAATTAAATTCAATAATGTATTCAATTCTTCAATATAATATTAAAATAAATTTCTCGATCTGTCGATGCGTTTGTATTTTGTGTATTTGTATTTTGTATGTATTTTTTTTATCGATACGTTGATTCGGTAAGGTGCCGGTTCGATACCAGCTGAACAAAAGCCTAACAGAAGTTCATTTGTTACTCAGTCAAAACGGCGAAAATGTTTACCGCAAATCATAAAATTACATGAATAAACTTTTGGTTTATAGTTATCACATCCTACATCTAGTTTCCCAAAAAGAGACCAAGTTCCTTCTAGACAGTTGTGTACACTTATTGTAATTAATTTCATTTAGTAAGTCTACACCTCAAGTACTACGAAGAAGCTTATAGGCCTATATATTATTATCTGGAAAACTGGAATTGTTTAGACCTACCACAATGTTGACCACCATGTTTCCGGCGAGTTTCCTAAATACCCCCAACCAGGGTTACTTCACTTTGTATCAAACATTTATTATGTTCATATCAAACAGCTTGGCTTCACGGCCATCAACAACAAGACCCTGATACACACAAGCCACAAGATCAATGGTACACGACTACTGTTGTTGTTGTTGAATATGTCAGCCATATGCTACACTTACCATGGCATCAGGCTCAAGTTCTCGCCCAATTCTCCCCCCAGTACTCCACTCATTACTGGATACAAAAACTTATTCCCCTGCCCCGGACCAGTGGACTAAACTCCCAGTTCTCATAAGGAAAAACTCTCTCTTCGAAGAAAGCAACATGCTAGAAACTGTCAAGTCTACCATGGCCAAAAGATTCAAGGCCGAAGAAACGAAGACAAAATCGATTCCATCCACATCTAAATCAATGGGGACGTACACACCGACCCATCTTGTTACAAAAAACAGGTTTGCAGCCCTTTCCGACTGATGTGAATGGTATAGACCAAGACGTGGTGGATGCACACTCGCTCTCCGACAACTCGCAACACTCTCGCCACTCGAATACGTCAGATAACCACTCACTCCAAAGTGCCGACGGAGACAATGTTAACCCCCAAGCCAAAAAAACGATCCGACCGTGCTCCCCCCATAACCGTCTATGGAATTCCCAACTACAGCAAACTAATACATATTCTCACTCCCGCCACCAAAGTACAAATTCACGAAATCCTCCAACTCCAACACCTTTAAAATCCGCTCTGATTCCCGTCGTACATAATATGATGAGATAATCAATACACTCAAGCTCCGCGACCTCATGTTCCACACATTTCCAACGGAAGATATGAGACTCAAAAAAGCTGTCATCAGAGGACTCTCCGCCACCGTGGATATCGACTCAATAAAGACTGATTTAACGAATCAAGAGGTAAACTTCATAGAAGTAAGACAGCTCACGCATTGCGAAGAACATGGAGTTCGCAGGTCATGCCACTCTTCGTAATAACTACTCACGCCTATGAGGAAGGAAAACCAATACATCTTGTTGAACAAAATTTGCTACCACCATATCACCCTGGAACGCTACCGTGACAAGCCCCAAGGCGCGCGTCAGTGCTTCAATTGCCAACAGTTCGTCCATTCGTCAGCTTTCTGCAACCTACCTCCCTCGTGCTTCAAATGTGCACTTACGCACAGGTCAGCCGACTGCCCCAAACCCCTAACTGAGCCGGCACTATGCATCAACTGCGAGCAGCCCCATCCCGCATCCTACCGCAAGTGCCCCGCCTTTTTACAAGCAGCGAACTCCAAGGCCCACATGGGCTCAAATCTCACCCGCCGTGTGAACAAGAAAACAATTCCTTCACGATCCACACCATCTGCCTCAGCCTATGCATCTTAAGGTGCCACTTTCGCGGATATGGTCAGCAATACCAACCGTCCCCGATCATACTACCCACAGAACCACACTCAACCTGGTCCAAACGCTACCCAACCCACCCAAGAAACCAGCGTCCCAACCATTCAAGCTCCAGATCAAGCCCCTGTCTGGACAATTCTCTCATACATTGCAGAAGCATTGCCCCGTCTCTCATCAGACCCGACCATCGCACTTCTTGCCAACCTTCTCAAGATCTTCGCCTCCAATCAAGCTTCATTTGTAATCCATTGTAATTGCCCCTAAAGCAGAAACACGTATACTCTACTGGAACGCTATCAATAACTAAACTATCAATAAAAACCCCGACCTGCAACACCTCCTCAAATCTGAAGCCATAACTATTCTACTGGTCAACGAGACTCACCTTGTCCCCTCCAATAATTGGAGGGTGGCAGGCTATACAGTTATCCGTACAGTTAGACAGAGAGTATCTCCAGGTGACCGAGGAGGAGGAACAGTCGTCCTGGTTCAAAACTCAATTTCCTACACTCAGGAACTACTACTCCCTCTACAGACTGTGGAAGGCACATTAGTCGTAGTTCATACAAAACAAGGACCCCTTCGATGTGCGGCGTTCGCCGAATGGTTAAGCCCTGGTGGACAGGTCCCTCTAGCTAGAGTCTAGATCTGTCTGTTCTCTGCGGTTCATAACAAACACACCATGGTCTCACCATGGTGTGACTTGCAGCAATTGCTCGTGTCATTTTTCTTCAGTGTCACCAGTCCAAATGGCAAAAGAGTTTTCTCCACAATTAATGCGTATAATTTTCCTCTTAAGAGTTAAAAATATCGATCTTTGGTTGGTTATCGCTCACTCGTCGATTGCGTCGGGGCCTGCAGGGTTGGCTTGGTCGCTTTGATTTAAAGTCCCCCACTGAAAATCAGTTATATAACTGAGTGGGTAGACTCTAAATAAAAATTTATTTTATTTATTTTATTTATTTAACAAACTCGGTATTGGGCAACAAGCATGAGCAATACTAATCTTAATGCACTCTACTTAAACATATACCAGCATAAAAATTTGCAATGATGTAGATTTTGGTAATGAGAAATTTGAAAATAACTGGCTCCACGATGGGGTCTTTATTATTAAACTATTATTTAATTAACAACAATTATTTGGTTAATTATGTGACATGAATTACAAAGTGTCAATAAATTAGTTATGTTTAGTATTAATTAAGAGCATTTTTCACCTTTATAAAGAAAAAAATACATTGAAAAAATATATTTAAAAAAATATATATTTATATATATATATATGCAGACATTGTATTTTCGGGTAGTCCGTGTGGTTTTATTATTAGTTCCAACGTTTCGGGCAGTTCTAACCGTAAAATATCTGTCCGCATCGACGAACATAGAGTTGCAGTTAGACGTATGGAAACCACCTCAGCTCTTTTCCAACATGCTTTCGACAAGGAGCACTGGATTAACTTTGATGAAGCTAAAACCTTAGCCAAAGTGGAACATGAAGTGCCCCGAATCGTAAGAGAGGCGGTGGAGATGGAGAAACGGAAACACAACATGAACACACGGGACGATGCTAAAAGACTTCCAGCCACATGGAAACATGTTTTGCAAGGCTGTCATATTCAACCAAAAGCTCTCCCTGTGGACATGTTTTTAGGCCGTCCACCTCCGACAACAAGAGTTGACAAGAGGAAGAAAACACAACAAGAACCCCTTGAGCCATCTACTCGTACGCTGAGGTCATCTAAAAAGTAATAGATGTGTGTTGATGTCTTCACAGTTTTTAAAATATCTGGATGTTCATAATATGTTGTCATTAGTACCTATGTTTTCTAAGCTTCTTGGTTTTGTCTTTGTATCCAGTTGCAGTGTTTGTTAAGAAGTAAGGTTTTGTTTGTTTTGATATTGTTTTATGTTTTAAATTTCCTTGAAGATGGGCAGGGAGAACTGCCCGAAACGTTGGAACTAATAATAAAACCACACGGACTACCCGAAAATACAATGTCTGCATATTCAATCCGTGAAAGTCTGCGATATAACATATATATATATTGGATTGTTGTAGGTTTTCGCGGCCCGTCATAGGATAAAAACAAGGATCTTGGGTAAAACCGCGTCGAAAATAAGATGAACCAGGGCAGAACCTGGGCGTCCACCGACGTTTCGTCTGTACTACGTCAGACATTTTCAAGGTTGACTGTGACTCTACGGAGGTTGGAGTCACAGTGGTTGGCAAGCACGCAGCGCCCGCCTTATATAGCCTCGGCTGAAGGTGCGGGGCGGCGAGGTTATATAGAAAATAGGTGCGGGGCGGCGATGTCATGTCGATAAAAATATACGGATGGTGGCAATTGAGAAACAAAATAGCACAGCTTAATGTAGTGAAACCTTTTTAGTCCGGCTTCTTGTCATAGGGCCTGGTTGGTTGTCTTTTGAAATGTTATTCGTGCTTGGAATTATGGAATCTGAAATTTGCACCACCTCTGAGGGATTTGGCTGAATAGGTCTACGGACTACATTTCGAGGCATGAGTGCAGGTTTCCAAGCAAGAGGGAGGCTCTGGCTATCATCTCTTTTGTTCATGTTATTCGGCCGTTTTTCAATTTTCACAGATTCACGGATAAAACGTGGCTTGAGCTGTTGTACAGGACAAATAACAAACAAATCCTAGAATAAATGAACACTCTAATGCTGTGAAAACAGGTGACAAGAAATCAGCCCTGGCTCAACATGCTAAAGCTTACTCGCATGTGATAGATTTTGACAAAACAAAAACTATTTGTCTTGTACAACAGCTCAAGCCACGTATTATCCGTTAATCTGTGGAAATTGAGAAACGGCCGAATAACATGAACAAAAGAGATGATAGCCAGAGCCTCCCTCTTGCTTGGAAACCTGCACTCATGCCTCGAAATGTAGTCCGTAGACCTATTCAGCAAAATCCCTGAGGTGGTGCAAATTTCAGATTCCATAATTCCAAGCACGAATAACATTTCAAAAGACAACCAACCAGGCCCTATGACAAGAAGCCGGACTAAAAAGGTTTCACTACAGTAAGCTGTGCTATTTTGTTTCTCAATTGCCACCATCCGTATATATTTTATCGACATGACATCGCCGCCCCGCACCTATTTTCTATATAACCTCGCCGCCCCGCACCTTCAGCCGAGGCTATATAAGGCGGGTGCTGCGTGCTTGCCAACCACTGTGACTCCAACCTCCGTAGAGTCACAGTCAACCTTGAAAATGTCTGACGTAGTACAGACGAAACGTCGGTGGACGCCCAGGTTCTGCCCTGGTTCATCTTATTTTCGACGCGGTTTTACCCAAGATCCTTGTTTTTATCATATATATATATGTTATGTTACACTTTACGGAAATAATCACGCTATATTGGATGTTTAAAACAAATATTTAATTCAAACTTCAACGTTTCAGAAGACTAGGCTTCCATTTTCAAGAAGAGTTGGTATAAAACAATAAAAACAAAAACATCAGCAACACAAAAAAAAGTTTTCACTGCACTTGATTTGCTTTTGTACTTACTATTTGGTTTGCCTTTGTAAGGCGGTTAAGTTTGTTTATATTTTTATTGTGTTGCTGATGTTTTGTTTTTATTGTTTTATACCAACTCTTCTTGAAAATGGAAGCCTCTGCCTAGTCTTCTGAAACATTGAAGTTTTAATTAAATATTTGTTTTAAACATCCAATATAGCGTGATTATTTCCGTTAAGTGTAACATAACATAAACTATGAATCACGAAAGCCTACAACAGAACATATATATATGCATATATATATGAATATATGGTTTTTAAGCATAAGCCCGCTTTAAGGACATAGTTATTGATTCATAGCAGTTGTCGAAAAAGTTAAAAAATAAAATAATATAAAAAAATATTTTTTATAAAAAATAATAAAAAATAGCAGTTTCCTAAAGGTTTGTTCTGTGGTCCCGGTAGCTTAATTGGTAGAGCTATGGCACGTTAAGCCGGAGGTTCTGGGTTCGAACCCCAGTCGGGGCAAACTTTTTCGACAACTGCTATGAATCTATATATATAGGCCGTATTTCAAGAGTTTAACAACACCCTACCCGAAGACGTTATTATTGCGACTATAGATGTAACATCACTGTTGCAACCCCACTTCACGCGAGTGATAAAAATATGAATATAATAATATATACTTTGCGTATTTCACTATCTATCAACAATTATATTCATAAAAGAACAATTGAACTATGAAACATATATTTTTATTGAAACATCAAGCAAGAAAGACAATCTATTTTCATAAGTAACTTTGATTTGCATATTGTCTGGTGGTTGTATTGTTTATTCTTGTATTGTTTATATGTGTTTCTGTTTCATTCTTGTTAGTTTTATGTTGTGTTCTATTTCAATGTCAATAGCATGCAACGGTTATTTCTTTTTCACGTTCTTGTGGCGATCCATTCAGGACACCATACAACGTCATTTCCCCCCCTCTTCAAGGGGTGGTCATGTGTCTAACTTTGGGTTCGGACAACCGTACTCTGCTATAAAACGAGAGCTCCTTGGAGGGCCTCGCTAGTGGTTCGGTTATGCCTGCCACTCGCAACATCTATCCTGTCTCTCTGTACATATTGTCACAATACACTATCCTAGTTAAACCTACGTCACTTGTTCTCATTGCTACGCCTTCAATATCCACACCATCCTTCGTCGAGACCTCCGAGACGTCGAGAACTTCCAGACATGCCTCTTAAAGGTCTAGCATTCGAGACGTCGAGTTTATGCCTACTATAGGCCTAGTCGCGAGACTTCGAATGCCCTCCTCTATGATAGACACCTAGACGTCGAGTTAGCTGCCTCATATAGGCTTAGAAGACGTCGAGACGCCGAGATTATCGCCTACTATAGGCTTAGTCGCGAGACGCCGAGCTCCCGAGCTTCTTATAGGCTCGCATAGCCCACAAAATAGGTGTTCTAGACACCAGTCTCCATTTACGCAGAAGTCCTTGCGGGTGAACATCTACCCCCTCCCCTCCCTTACTCCTATCTACTCCGCGAGTCCACCAACATCCTATCGGCCTGCGACATCTGGCGACCGTGACAGGACAGGGCACTGCAATCTTTTGTTAGTACAAAAATGGAGACGCTCAAGCGTCAGAGAACCCCGATAAGAGCAGCTTTCACTAAGATATTCCAACAAATTAGGTCGGAACTAGGAGATCATAACACCCAACTCGAGCGATTTGACGAGTTACTCGATTTGCTCAATGACAAATATAACAGGCTTTCAAATGTTGATTCGCGACTAATAGACACTTTATCTGCCGATTCTACAATAGAAGATGACGCATTTAACGACGAGTACGAGGCAATAGAATCTTACCGCGAGAAGTATATCGCAATCAAAAGAAAACTCGCAGACAAGATTAATAAACTGAGTAGTACAGTCGATGTTGCAAGGGACTCAACTCCGTGTAGTTCTACATCTAATAGTAACCAAAAAAAGTACAAACTGCCTGAGTTAGAGTTAAAAAAATTCAATGGCGACATTAAAGAATGGCTTTCGTTCTGGGGGCAATTTCAAAAAATCCATGATGATTGTGAGATTGCACCCGAAGATTAGTTCCAATATTTAAGCCAGAGTTGTGCGGCTGGGTCTCGCCCTAAAGAAATCATTGACAGTTTCCCAGCTAGCGCAACAAATTATACCAAGGCCATTGAGGCGTTGCAGTCGCGATATGGTAAAAAAGAAGTGCTTATAGATGTTTACATACGCGAACTGTTAAAACTTATAAATGGGAAACAGCGCACATTACATTTAGCGCAACTATACGATAAAATTGTAACACAGTTACGTGCGCTCGAATCTCTAGGCATTGCGAACGACCAATACGCTATAATACTGTTTCCTATGGTCGAAAGTTGCCTATCCGAAGATCTTGTTAAAATATGGGAAAGGCAACGGAACATATTCCAACTTCATGCGGATAAAGATGAAGATCAAAGCAATCTTCAGTTACTAATGAATTTCCTAAAACATGCACGCTAAATTATTTGAGTGGTTTGTTTCACTCAATACGCCGAGCGGATGGTCACTTCACTCGTTTTGAGTGTTCGTCACTCATTTTTAACTGGAATTGTCACTCGATGTATTGGGTGATCATTATTTAGCTCAAATGTGCTGAGTGACCATGTGACATCGCTCTTTAGTTAGCGATTTTGAGTCAATAATGAGCGATGCATAAAGCTTGTTCAAGGGATTAGTGTTGAGATTTATCTAAGCGATGAATGGGGCTTCTCCTTATTGTATGTCTACTGTATTGTCCTGATCGGTGCCAAGTCTAGGGGATGAATAGCAGAGATTTTACCGGCGACGTTTCAAACATGTCACTGGTAATAATTGCTTGTCATGTACTCATGACAAAGAACGAGGTAGGGCATTCCAATATATATCAACAGTCCTCTGAACACGTCCAGCATCGTCGAAACCAACTAACTCGCCAGTGTCTGTTAGTTCGTGACCGTGTGCGCATTGCCATTTGCCAGTGTAAGTCTTCAAGGAAAAATAGTTATTACTGGTGTAGTGATGAAGTGTGCAACGTTCTAATAGGAAGGGCATTTCTGCGGAAAACGCCGAAAAGTAAAAGGTAGGGCCTAATTGTCGACATCTGTTGTACTTCTATATGCACGAATAGTTCATTGTGCTTTCATTGTTTAAGTTGAAAACAACATAATATATCCTGTGTAGGCCTAGATAAAACTTAATGGAAATTATTATATGCATGCCTTTTCATGGGCGTCCACAGTGAGGTGAGAGAACGCAGTCGTCCATCTACATATCAATGTGATGTTTGCATACAGCTGCTATAATACTATTTTGTAGTTTAATGATATTGACCTATTAACATGAGTTGAAAATAACATAATATATCATGTGTACCTATATGCAATACGTATACTGAATTTAAATGTTACTTGAGCGATTTATCTCCCTTTCCCTCCCACCGCTACTTTTGATTAAATTGCAATATTTTTTTAGGGAAGTTAGTTTGTCTCAATTTTGAGTGATTTTCGCTTCTATTTGAGTTATAAATAGCCTAAATAGAGGTATCGTTTGAAGCCAAAATATCGCTATTATTTGAGTGAATTTCGATCTTTTATAGCGATTATCACCCTTATTTCAGAGTGAAAATTTCGCTCTAAAAATTGAGTGGAATTATTTCACTCATTCTAGGGGTGGTGGTCACTCAGAAAGAGTGGTGCAATACAAGCTAAAAAAGGAAGCGAAATTTCACTTGATTTGAGTGTTTTTTTTCCGCTCTTTTTAATTTTTGAGTGTGAGGTTGAATGCGAAGAAAAGCGTGAAAATAGCTAGAATACATTTGATTCACGCGGTCCAAAAGTAACAATACCAAGCCAAGCAACCCTTACGGCCGCTGACCTATTGAATTCAAGTGAAAGTGGTCAGCTTGCGAAAACAGTCATGCTTGTTCTGTGAAAGAGCCATAAATCACATGAATGTTTCCGGCCAGACGAAGACTGTCGAGGAGAAAGGCAAATCATCAATTCGAAACGGGCCTGCTTCTCTTGTCTTAATCGCAATCATTCCGCAAAACATTGTCGTGCTCAGGTTAAATGCATGTTGTGTGAAAAGCGGCATCATACAATCATGTGCGCACAATTTGTATCCAATCAAAAAGATAAAAACATAGATCGGAAGCGACAGATGACAGTGCGACACTAGCAAATACTAATAATATTACTCAACACGTCCTACTCCAGACAGTGCAAGTTAAAGTAGAGGGGAACAACGGACAGAGTAGATTAGCCCGAGCTATTATTGATACCGGATCACAAAGATCATACATAACTAGTACAATAGCTCGGGAAATGGGGTACAAAGTAAAGAAACGAGAAACTTTAAAACACGGCTTGTTTGGCGGTCAGGTGACTACACCTAGGGAACATAAAGAATACGAAGTTCACCTGGCCAACCCCGACAACGATTATAGATGTCATTTTAAAGTCTTAGATAACCCCGAGATATGTAAATATACAGGAAGTATTCCTAAAGGTGCGTGGATTTCCGAGTTAGAGGACAAGCATATAAAGCTGAGTGATTTCGGCCACGCATCTAAACAGATCGAAATCTTGATCGGCGCCGACGTGGCTGGTAAATTATTCACTGGCAACATGCACTCTCTTGAGTCAGGACCAGTCGCGATCGAGACCCGGTTAGGGTGGACTTTGATGGGCAAAATAACTGATAATGATAGCGTCCAACAATCCACCGATTCTCTCATGGTCACCTCAATGTTTTTAAGTGACTGTACTATCCAAGATCTTTGGAAACTCGATGTTCTGGGAATCACAGACAATGCGACCCAAGTTAAAAAGCAAGTGTTGGCGGAAGAAACAACAAATCACTTCCTGCGAACTGTCAAGAGAGAACCAGATGGTCGATACGCAGTCGACTTGCCTTGGGTCGAAGGCCACCCACCCTTGTCGGATAATTATAACATCGCTGTGAAGGAGACTGCAAAATACAACAAAGAAGTTGAAAGATAGCATCACTTTGAAGAGTATGCATCAATCTTTGATAGTTGGAATGAAGAAGGAATAATTGAAGAGGTAAAGCCGGAAACAATTGGTATGAAGCCCCTACCTACCATCACCGGGCGGTTATAAAAGAGGGTAGTAGTACGAACATTAGGCCGTTTTCGACGCATCCTCGCGAAAGATAATAATCTCCTTCTCTAAACGATTGCTTGTCTACGGGTCCGAACTTGATAGAACTTATTCCGAGATCCTAATGAAGTTTCGTCAAAAGGCGATAGTTGTTTCGGCCGACATTAGAGCCGCGTTCTTGCAAATATCTGTCAACAAGCAAGATCGCGATTACCTTCGTTTCCTTTGGTGGAAGGATAATGAATGCAAAGAGATTCAATTACTCAGACATTCAAGGGTAGTTTTTGGCGTGGCAAGCAGTCCGTTTATACTAGCTGCGACAATCAACTATCACTTAGATAATCCTCCTAAACACCTCAAGCTACAGCAAATCAGTTGCGGACGCTTTTTACGTCGATAATTGTCTAACCAGTGTCGACGACAACAAAGAACTTACCACATTTGTCGCCGAATCCACTGAGTTGATGAAAGCGCGCAATTTGAATTGAGAAGATGGGAGTACAACGGAGACTCTAATCAAGACAACGACGCAAAGACGGCAAAAACAAACATTCTCGGACTCGTTTGGGATAAAGTAAATGATACGCTAAGTTGCAATACAAACAAGATAATTGAGATGTCGGAGACGTTTTCAACAAAAGAAGTCTATTGTCCACTACCAACAAGATATTCGATCCCATCGGTTTTACTTGCCCCATAACATCCTAGGTTCCATCCTAGGTTATTGTTACAAGAAACTTGGCAACTTAAAATAAACTGGAATCAAGAATTGCCTCTTGATATCAAGGAAAAATATACTAAGTGGAGGGAAGAGTTGTCACTGCTGGATCAAATACAAATTCCACGTAGATTAAACCTAGGAGAGGGCGACGTTACGTTGCATACGTTTTGCGATGCCAGTAAAAGCACATATGCTTGCTGCATCTTTTTGCGTAATGAATCACCACTAGGGACCACAGTTGATCTGGTTCAAGCAAAGAATAGAATAACTCCACTTAAAAACATCACAATTCCACGGCTTGAGCTACTTTCTTGCCTCATAGGCGCTCGCCTCACATACGAAGTAAATAAGACATTAAAATTACCTAACGAGAAAATATTCTTCTGGTCTGATTCAACAACCGCTCTTAGCTGGATAGAACGCCAAGATCAATGGGGTGCGTATGTGTGGAACCGAGTAAATGAGATTCACGAACTGACAGCAGGCAGCACGTGGCAACACATTCCAGGTACCCACAACCCCGCGGACATTCCATCCCGCGGGGTGGGGGTGAAGCAGTTTGTAAAGACGAAATGGTGGGAGGGTCCTAAATGGATGAAAGCTGACCTATCGTTATGGCCTACTAGCGAACAAAAAATCGACGAACAAGAGATCGGTTCAGAAAAACGAAAAACAATCAAAGTGAACCTTACAACACCGGAGACCCTGGGTTCGGAAATAATCAATGCACGATTCTCTAAATTCAAAACAATGTTAAAAGTAGTTGCGTGGATAAGAAGATTTGTTCATAACTGCAAACATCCAGCAACGAGAATTCGAGGTGAACTTAGCATTCAAGAAGTTCAAGACGCAGAGGTACATATCGTACTATTAATACAAAGCGAAGCCTTCACTCCAGAGGTAATGAAGTCAATGAAGAATATTCACTTGGAGAGAACAGACAAGGGTTTGCTGACTGTTAGATCCCGTCTCACAGCACGTGAAGATACCAACGAGTTCAAATCACCCACACTTCTGCCAAGTAAACACAACATCGTGGAGAAGATAATAATCGACGCGCACGAGAATCTCTCCCACGCCGGTGTAAATATCACTCTCAGTCAATTGAGGGAAAGATATTGGGTTTTGAGGGGAAGAAAAACAGTAGCCCGGGTCATATCTCATTGTCAAAAATGTAGGCGGTTCACGGCGAAACCATGACGGCACTAGCACCCACGTTACCCGCTGACCGCGTCAACGACGCAGCTATATTTGAAGTCAGCGGCGTCGATTATGCTGGACCACTGTATTTGAAGGGTAATAAGAAGGCATGGATTGTCGTATTTACATGCGCAGTTTACCGTGCCATACATCTCGAACTAGTTACTTCACTGAGTACAGAAGCATTCCTACAGGCTCTTGAACGATTCATTAGTAGAAGAGGTAGGCCTCGAACTATATATTCTGACAACGCGACGAATTTCGTAGGTGCAAACAACATGCTTAAATTTAAAGAAGAATTAACTCAAGTAACTCTCATGAAAAGGATAGAGTGGAAGTTCATCCCTCCACTATCCCCCTGGTGGGGGGGATGGTGGGAGAGAATGATAAAAATGGTAAAAAACTTGCTACGCCGAATTCTTGGAAAGTCTATTCTCAAATACGAAGAAATGATTACTATCCTGTGTAATATAGAAGCCATACTAAACTCACGTCCATTGACTTATGTATCTGAAGATTGTAATGATTATCGCGCTCTAACTCCAGCATTGTTCCTAAACGAGACACCTAGCAATCAGCTCATTGACACGGAGTTAATTGATCAGAAATCACTATCAAAACGTTACAATTACAAGATAAAGCTATTGCAGGACCTCAGGCAACGCTTCAGAAGGGAATATCTCTCAGAGTTAATACAGTTTTCGTCGAAGAGGAACTCATGCCTATAAAGAAAGGGGACCTAGTGTTCATAAACAATGACGCAAAAAGATTGCAGTGGCCCTTGGCCGCGTAATGGACGTATATCTGGCCGGGACGGATTCTCGCGGGTAGCCAAGCTGAAGACGCAGTATGGTGAATGTACTCGATCCATACAAAAGTTACACCCCGTCGAGGTCCAAAAGCAAGACGAAAGCAGGACTCTAATTACCAGGAGTGGGAGGGCAAGTCGGAGACCCGACAGGCTAAATCCTCAGTAAACAACCCCCCCCCCCCTACACCTTGCGTGAAATCACGCAGCGTCCTCGTCCATGTGATACTTCCTAGAATCTTTTGTTTACATACGCAAACAACCTCAGGCGACCGCCCTACTTTAAATCATTCCTTGTTAATACGTCCTTCCTTCAACCTGCCAATATACCATCCGCACCTGCAACACTAAGGTAAAGGAAGAAAGAAGAAGTAGAGACGACTTGGCATTTCCATCATGACAATGACTGTCGTGCACGGCCAAGTCGCTGTCCGAGGTCCGAGGCGATTCGCAGTGGACGACTGGTGTTCCATTGGGTGTTCCAGTCGCCATTCCATGGTGGTCACCAAGGGGGGCAGATCGTCGAGTCAACCTCTTGGCTGTTCCCCCCCCCCCCTCAGCGAATTCGTCCTCTTGGCTGAGATCGACACCCCTCACCGGTTGGAGCCCGTACTACATTACCGCGTATCGTGTGCGTGAGCGCGTGCCGTGTGGGTTAAAGTTCGAAAATGAGCCGACCTCATTTCCGAGGTGGGAGTTTGTTGCAACCCCACTTCACGCGAGTGATAAAAATATGAATATAATAATATATACTTTGCGTATTTCACTATCTATCAACAATTATATTCATAAAAGAACAATTGAACTATGAAACATATATTTTTATTGAAACATCAAGCAAGAAAGACAATCTATTTTCATAAGTAACTTTGATTTGCATATTGTCTGGTGGTTGTATTGTTTATTCTTGTATTGTTTATATGTGTTTCTGTTTCATTCTTGTTAGTTTTATGTTGTGTTCTATTTCAATGTCAATAGCATGCAACGGTTATTTCTTTTTCACGTTCTTGTGGCGATCCATTCAGGACACCATACAACGTCATTTCCCCCCCTCTTCAAGGGGTGGTCATGTGTCTAACTTTGGGTTCGGACAACCGTACTCTGCTATAAAACGAGAGCTCCTTGGAGGGCCTCGCTAGTGGTTCGGTTATGCCTGCCACTCGCAACATCTATCCTGTCTCTCTGTACATATTGTCACAATACACTATCCTAGTTAAACCTACGTCACTTGTTCTCATTGCTACGCCTTCAATATCCACACCATCCTTCGTCGAGACCTCCGAGACGTCGAGAACTTCCAGACATGCCTCTTAAAGGTCTAGCATTCGAGACGTCGAGTTTATGCCTACTAAGGCCTAGTCATGATAGACACCTAGACGTCGAGTTAGCTGCCTCATATAGGCTTAGACGTCGAGACGCCGAGATTATCGCCTACTATAGGCTTAGTCGCGAGACGCCGAGCTCCCGAGCTTCTTATAGGCTCGCATAGCCCACAAAATAGGTGTTCTAGACACCAGTCTCCATTTACGCAGAAGTCCTTGCGGGTGAACATCTACCCCCTCCCTTACTCCTATCTACTCCGCGGGTCCACCAACATCCTATCGGCCTGCGACAATCACTCTACACAAATATCCCCACAGAACAATGCTTGGCTGCGATGGAGCACTTTCTTAACACTCGTCCCGCGGATTCCGTACCAGAGACAGACTTCCTCATCTCTTTGGCCGAAATGGTACTTAACAACAACAACTTCCGTTTCCAGGACCACCACTACCTCCAAGTAAAAGGTACAGCTATGGGTACAAGAATGGCACCATCTTATGCCAACCTGTACATGGGCAAACTAGAGGAAGACTATATGTCAACTCAAGAACACACACCCATCTGTTGGCTCAGGTTCATCGATGACATCACGTAGTTTGGACACATGGAGATAAGTCTTTTAACACTTTTCTAAACGGCCTCAACAACACCTATGCCGTCAAGTTCACGTGGCAAATCTCTCGCCATCACGTCACATTTCTCGACGTCGACGTGTACGTAGAAAATGGTTCATTCCGCACGAACGTACATTTTAAGCCCACAAATCACCTTCAGTACCTACACTTCGAGAGCTGTCACCCGCTCTACACCAAACGCGCTTTACCCAACTCCCTCGCGACGCGGGGAAAACGCATATGCAGCACCGAGGAGGATCGAACCAAGTACTGCGACCGGATTACGCGGGTCTTCATCGACAGAGGATACCCTGAAAAAGACGTCAGAAGACGAGTTGAGAACCCCACGTCGAAAGGAAGCAGTCTGGTGCCAGACAACACTCTACCCCTCGTTAAGCAAAGGCACCCAGGACTTCACGTCCTCAATGACATCCTTAAGAGTGGACACCACATCTTGTCTGGCTCAACTAGGACACAGGATCTAATGCCAACAGTGCCCCGTGTAGCTTTCAGACGCCCCCCCCCCCCCCCCCAATCTAAAGGACCTTCTTGTTCAACGAGACCCTATGATTGGCACAAGTGGCGACGATAGGGAATCTGACGGGTCCTTTCCGTGTAAGAGACCTCGATGCAAAACTTGCCCTATCCACCCAGCCACTACGTCATTCACAGCTAAAGCCATAAACAAGACCTACCCCATTAGAGGCCATCACAACTGTGCCTCCACTGACGTCATCTACCAGCTCAAGTGTAACCTGTGTCCAGCTGAATACATTGGCCTAACGAGTAACCTTCTTAGCAATAGAATGGCTGGCCATAGGTGTGACACAGACACACACAAAAAGCCGAAACCTGTGCCCACTCACGCAGGAACCCATGACCTCTGGTTCGACGATTGCTACACTACACGAGTAGTTCGATCGCTCCCGGGCGCAACCGACAGAGAGTTAAGGTCCATGGAGCTCGCTCATCAATGGATAACTAAATCTCGCAACAAACCTAACTTAAACTTACGGTAAACTCACACAATCACACATTCATACACACTCACATACACTCACACACTCACTCACTCGCTCATTCACTCACACAATCATTCACTCACTCACTCACTCACTCACTCACCCGCGCACTCGCGCACTCGCTCACTCACTCACTCACTCACTCACTCACTCACTCCCCAGCAAACACAAGCGTGCGGGGAGACACCGGTATTGGTCCGGGCACTCTGGGCAGCGTGCGGGCTACGGGCTGCGTCGGGTGCTTAGCTCAGGGCGTCGTGCGGGGCCCGGCCGGGCAAATTTTGGTAATATAGCCGACCTAGCCCGTTAGCTACCCGGCCGTAGCCTGTACATGCCCCATGAATGTATTTCTTCGTTCCGCCCAGCCATTAACCGTACGGGACCCATGCAACCATTCCCTTGACTGCCCAGGCGCTCCCCTGCCGTAGCCAGTACATGCCCCGTGAATGTATTTCTTCGTTCCGCCCAGGCATTACCCGGACGGGCCCATGCAATGCAACTGTTCCATTAGCTGCCCTGCACACTAACCAAGAGACAAAATTAATTCTGTTCTTGTTTAACAACTCGTTAGTGTATTCCTCAACAATGAATTTTTGGAAAGCGTAGCGATCGAAGCGAAGATTCCATTTCACTACTCTGGAGAAAAAAATCCGGAATGTTTATATTTTTTGTTTTGTATTTTTGGCTGTTTGTTAACACGATTCCGGCTAAACCGATACTCCAATTACGATGAAATTTTGTGGTGGCCTTCGAAATCTCTGAACTTAGAACTGTCACGTTTTTTAGCGCAATCGAAAAATTATTTCTTATGAAAATCGCAATTTTACGATTTTTTTCGATTTTTAAAATTCCTTCGACTTATAACACCTACATGCTTGATTCGATTGTAATGATTGTTTTACAGAACCTTAATTTATGAATTGATATATTCGTGTGAAATTTGAGCGCAATCAAAAAATTATTTCTCATAATAATTGCAATTTTGAAATTTTTTATTTTTTATTTCTTCGACTTATAACACGTACATGCTTTATCCGATTGTAATAATTTTTTCACAGAACCTTAATTTTATAAATGTATATATTCGTGTAAAATTTGAACGTTATCAAATAATATTATGTTATGAAAATCGCAATTTTACGCTTTTTTCGTTTTTAAACAATTACGCTCATCCAACAACGCGCCTGAAAAAGCGTTTGCGAAGCTTCCTAGTAATTATCATTGCTTATTATATAATAGCTTTTGGCCTGCTTACATTTTTTCTTGTAATACAGTTTAAAAGAAAATGCAACACTGTATACTAGTTTAACTTTTTACCAACTGAAACAAAAAGATATGAACATCTCTAATGACGTCATTTAATTTTGGTTGCATAAACCTATTTAATAAGTACCGTTATCTTATGGACGTACATCATTCTGCATCACATCGGACAGCATTTATGCACCCGCCTCGGCCTATATCAACTACAGGAACAAAATTTCGAACGTGCGTTTCAAAAAAGAAACGGCTTGAATAGCATAATAATTTAGTGCACCCATTCAAAAAATATACTGTATACCATTTGTGTAATATACTGAACACTATTCAAACACATCCAAAATAGTTAAAAGGCGATACAGATGGGCCACAGAGCAAGCGCATAATTGGATGAGCGTAGCGAGCGAAGCGAAGATTCCATTTCACTACACTGGAGAAAAAAAAATCAGATGTTTTTTTTTCTTTCTTTCTGTATTTTTGTCTGTCTGTTAGCACGATATCGGCTAAACCGATATTCCAATTGCGATGAAATTTTCTGGAGACCTTTGGGAATCTCTGAACTTAGAACTGCCACCTTTTTGAGTGCAATCAAAAATTATTTCTTATGAAAATTGCAATTTTACGATTTTTTTCGATTTTTAAAAAATTTCTTCGACGAATAACATCTACATGATATATTCGAATGAAATTATTTTTTCAGATAACTTTAATTTTATGACTTAATATATTCGTGTGAAATTTGAGCGCAATCGAAAACTTATTTCTTATGAAAATCGCAATTTTACGATTTTTTCGATTTTTAAAATTTCCTCGACTTATAACACCTACATGCTTTATCCGATTGTAATGATTTTTTTACAGAACCTTAATTTTACGAATTAATATATTCGTGTGAAATTAGAGCGCAATAAAAAAATTATATCTCTTGATAATGGCAATTTTACGACTTTTTTTAATTTTCTAAATTTCTTCGACTTATAACATCTACATGCTTTAACCGATTGTAATAAATTTTTACTGAATCTTAATTTTATGAATTATATATTCGCGTAAAATTTTAGCGTAATTGAATAATTATTTCTAATGAAAATCGCAAACCGCTAGCTTTTGTGCATCTTCCATACTTACGGGGAACGTCGGAAAAAATAGGCAAGTTGTTAAGAAAACATAACGTGAAAACGACCTATCGCCCTTATAGGAAGATTAGTACAATGTTACGCAATGCTAAAGAGCACATACCCCTCGAGGCTCAGGGTGTTTATGAGGTGCCTTGTGCATCCTGTGACGAGGTGTATGTAGGACAAACTAACCGACGCATATCAGTAAGACGGGAAGAACACCGTGCTGCTGTCAACAGTGGCAAAGAGACGTCTGGTTTAGCCCAACACGCCAAGAAGACCGGCCATCTTATTAACTTTGAAAATACCAGTATGTTAGCATCTATCAAAGAGCTCCCAGTACGAATTATCCGTGAGGCTATCGAGATTGAGAAGCGACCGACGAGTCTCAATAAACGAGATGATGGACAAAGACTGCCTCCGTCCTGGAAGCCCGTTTTACAGCTTCACCAACAAAACCACGTCCGCCACCACATGTGCCACTTCCTGACAGCGCCTGTAATGTAGTGACGTCAACACGTAAACAGAGCCGTCTTTTTTGCTGACGTCACTACAACCAAAACCGGACCTATGACGAGGAGTAGAACGAAATTAGATAAATCGACGAGTGACGTACACGTAAAGCAATCGAGATCTAACGACGTCGTGAGGATTGATCAGTCTGCGAGTGGACAGGCCCTAGGCAACAAGTCTCTGTCGACACGTCGCCCCTGAAGATGGAGAATGTGACTTCTCCGAAACGTCGGGCAGGGAGGGGTAAGTGTGAACCTCCTTGTTATTCTTCGCGGAGAAAAGACCCATTCGACAATAATTATTTAACATATACCCGCGAAAACTTTAAATTAAACATATATATATATATATATATATATATGGATTGTTGTAGGTTTTCGCGGCCCGTCATAGGATAAAAACAAGGATCTTGGGTAAAACCGCGTCGAAAATAAGATGAACCAGGGCAGAACCTGGGCGTCCACCGACGTTTCGTCTGTACTACGTCAGACATTTTCAAGGTTGACTGTGACTACGGAGGTTGGAGTCACAGTGGTTGGCAAGCACGCAGCGCCCGCCTTATATAGCCTCGGCTGAAGGTGCGAGGCGGCGAGGTTATATAGAAAATAGGTGCGGGGCGGCGAGGTCATATCGTGAGAAGGTGCGGGCCGGCTATGTCATATCGAAAAAATATACGGATGGTGGCAATTGAGAAACAAAATAGCACAGCTTACTGTAGTGAAACCTTTTTAGTCCGGCTTCTTGTCATAGGGCCTGATTGGTTGTCTTTTGAAATGTTATTCGTGCTTAGAATTATGGAATCTGAAATTTGCACCACCTCTGAGGGATTTGGCAGAATAGGTCTACGGACTACATTTCGAGGCATGAGTGCAGGTTTCCAAGCAAGAGGGAGGCTCTGGCTATCATCTCTTTTGTTCATGTTATTCGGCCGTTTCTCAATTTCCACAGATTCACGGATAATACGTGGCTTGAGCTGTTGTACAGAGCAAATAGTTTTTGTTTTGTCAAAATCTATCACATGCGAGTAAGCTTTAGCATGTTGAGCCAGGGCTGATTTCTTGTCACCTGCTTTCACAGCATTAGAGTGTTCATTTATCCTCACCGCTATGCGTCTGCCTGTTTGGCTTATGTACGTTTGATCGCAGTTGCCACAGGGAACCTCATAAACCCCTCTTTCTTCCAGATGAACAGAGTCCTTTGCACTTCTCAAAAAGGAGCTGATTTTTCTGTCAGTGGAGAAAATGGTTTCGATGTTCTTACGATTGAGGATTCTACCTATGACGTCTGTGGTACCCTTCACATATGGAAGAAAAGCTTTTGACCGTGGTTTCTCCTTGTCCTCAGTATCATCCTCAGATTTCTTCAGTTCACGTTTAAACGCTCTGGTTATGTCTCGGTCCAAGTAACCATTGAATGATAGAGCTTCATGGAGCTTGTCAAATTCCTCTCTTGAGTGAGATTTGTCAGTAAGGTTCCTGGACCGGGTGGCCAGAGTGTTAACCACTGAAAATAACTGTGAAGGACGGTGGTGGGAAGCAGCATTCAGATACCGGTTGGTGTGGGTGGGTTTTCTATAGACTGTGTGTCCCAAACTGCCATCAACATTCTTTATTATCAAGACATCGAGAAAAGCAAGTGAGTCGTTGGATTCTACTTCCATGGTGAACTGAATATTCGAATGGATACCATTTAGATAGTCAAGAAATTCATTCAACTTGTCCACACCATGGGGCCAAATGGCATAGACGTCGTCCACATATCGTATCCAAGAAGATGGTTTGTTAGGAGCTGCAGCTAGGGCCTTATTCTCAAAATCTATCATGAATAAGTTGGCAATAGCTGGTGATAGCGGCGAGCCCATTGGAGCTCCCTCCACTTGCTTATAAAACTTGTTTTCATAAATGAAGTATGTAGAAGACATGCAATACCTTGCTAACTTCATGATGTCCTTCGATATGCCATAGCCTTCTTCAATAGTAACGAGGGCCTCCTTCACAGGTATGTTGGTAAATAGGGAAACCACATCAAAACTAACCAATATGTCCCCAGGGCGAACCTTTCATTCTTTGATCAGCTGGATCAGGTGAGAGGAGTTTTTCACATAGGACGCAGCATCCTCCGAGTAAGGTTGGAACCTCTTAGCGACATATCTGGCCAGAGCTTGTGTGGGTGACCCTACTGCGCTCACTATGGGTCGCAAGGGGGCTCCGGGTTTGTGGATTTTGGGCAACCCATACAGTTTTGGAATACGAGAGGACTTCTCCCTAGGAATGAGAAATTACTGTGCTTCAGGGTCAATATTAGAGGAAAGTATAAGACTCCTAGTTGTCTTTTCTAGGTAAGTAGTCGGATCTCTGGGGGTAGCCTTATATGCCTTATCTTCAAGTAGGGCTAACATCTTGTCCTTATAATCAGAGCTGTTGAGTATGACGGTGGCATTCCCCTTATCTGCTGGCAGAACTATGATGCTAGTATTTTTCTTCAACTCCTTAAGGGCACGTAGCTCAGAGGCTGGGATATTTCTAGTGGGAGGCTTGGCCTTACGGAGGACCTTCGCAACATCTTGCCGCACCTGCTCTGCTTCCTCATCTGGAAAACCCATAACAGCAGATTCTACTCCACATATGATGTCTTCCACCGGCAAATGACTGGGGGCCACCGCAAAATTAAAACCCTTAGCTAACACTGCAGTGGTAACTTCATCAATCGGGCAATCAGATAAATTATGAACGACATGTGAAGGATCTTATTTCTTCCCTATTGGTTTCTGTACACGTTGTAGAGCATTGATTTTCATCATTTGTCTCTCAGTTATGGTAGCCGCATCCATTATAGCTCTCTCTGTAGTAAACCGGTCAATATTATAAAACAACAAGGGGTGTATGGTTTTTGACAGAAGCAAATGGACGTCTAGTTACTCCTTAGCGATGATGTCAAAGGTCTTTTCTGGTTCTCTGTATTCCTTGACTTCCGTCATCGTGGATACCAGTTCTGCCTAAAAAAGAAACACGTGCCAGTGACAAACCAACAAGACAAACTAACCTACTACAACACGGGGAAACCGTTGCGTCACCGGGGGCGGTTGAAGATATATTTTCCGGACCCATCACGAGAAGCAGGAAGAGGAAACAAGATGACAACAATGACGCAACACAGCCAAACCAGGCCGAGCAAACTGACTGCGCGCACCCACAGAGAGGATGATACAGTCCGTGCTCGCCCATCGGAGAGGAAGCAGAGAAGCAAGCCCGGTCCTTTCAAAAAACCTGAAGATGCTGCAGGACATTCCGGCGAAACGTTGTTTTAAAAGGTATGTACCTAATAAACACTACACGTGGACGAAAACCCCAAAACCCGATACAACATCAGAATCGGTCTACGAAAACCTTCGTCATAACATATATATATATATATATATGATAAAAACAAGGATCTTGGGTAAAACCGCGTCGAAAATAAGATGAACCAGGGCAGAACCTGGGCGTCCACCGACGTTTCGTCTGTACTACGTCAGACATTTTCAAGGTTGACTGTGACTCTACGGAAGTTGGAGTCACAGTGGTTGGCAAGCACGCAGCGCCCGCCTTATATAGCCTCGGCTGAAGGTGCGGGGCGGCGAGGTTATATAGAAAATAGGTGCGGGGCGGCGATGTCATATCGAAAAAATATATACGGATGGTGGCAATTGAGAAACAAAATAGCACAGCTTACTGTAGTGAAACCTTTTTAGTCCGGCTTCTTGTCATAGGGCCTGATTGGTTGTCTTTTGAAATGTTATTTGTGCTTAGAATTATTGAATCTGAAATTTGCACCACCTCTGAGGGATTTGGCTGAATAGGTCTACGGACTACATTTCGAGGCATGAGTGCAGGTTTCCAAGCAAGAGGGAGGCTCTGGCTATCATCTCTTTTGTTCATGTTATTCGGCCGTTTCTCAATTTCTACAGAGTCACGGATAATACGTGGCTTGAGCTGTTGTACAGGACAAATAGTTTTTTTTTTTTTTTGTCAAAATCTATCACATGCGAGTAAGCTTTAGCATGTTGAGCCAGGGCTGATTTCTTGTCACCTGCTTTCACAGCATTAGAGTGTTCATTTATCCTCACTGCTATGCGTCTGCCTGTTTGGCCTATGTACGTTTGATCGCAGTCGCCACAGGGAACCTCATAAACCCCTCTTTCTTCCAGATGAACAGAGTCCTTAGCACTTCTCAAAAAGGAGCTGATTTTTCTGTCAGTGGAGAAAATGGTTTCGATGTTTTTTACGATTCAGGATTCTACCTATGACGTCTGTGGTACCCTTGACATATGGAAGAAAAGCTTTAGACCGTGTTTTCTCCTTGTCCTCAGTATCATCCTCAGATTTCTTCAGTTCACGTTTAAACGCTCTGGTTATGTCTCGGTCCAAGTAACCATTGAGTGAGAGAGCTTCACGGAGCTTGTCAAATTCCTCTCTTGAGTGAGATTTGTCAGTAAGGTTCCTGGACCGGGTGACTAGAGTGTTAACCACTGAAAAAAACTGTGAAGGACGGTGGTGGGAAGCAGCATTCAGATACCGGTTGGTGTGGGTGGGTTTTCTATAGACTGTGTGTCCCAAACTGCCATCAACATTCTTTATTGTCAAGACATCGAGAAAAGCAAGTGAGTCGTTGGATTCTACTTCCATGGTGAACTGAATGTTCGAATGGATACCATTTAGATAGTCAAGAAAAGCTCTCTCACTCAATGGTTACTTGGACCGAGACATTACCAGAGCGTTTAAACGTGAACTGAAGAAATCTGAGGATGATACTGAGGACAAGGAGAAACCACGGTCTAAAGCTTTTCTTCCATATGTCAAGGGTACCACAGACGTCATAGGTAGAATCCTGAATCGTAAGAACATCGAAACCATTTTCTCCACTGACAGAAAAATCAGCTTCTTTTTGAGAAGTGCTAAGGACTCTGTTCATCTGGAAGAAAGAGGGGTTTTTGAGGTTCCCTGTGGCGACTGCGATCAAACGTACATAGGCCAAACAGGCAGACGCATAGCAGTGAGGATAAATGAACACTCTAATGCTGTGAAAGCAGGTGACAAGAAATCAGCCCTGGCTCAACATGCTAAAGCTTACTCGCATGTGATAGATTTTGACAAAACAAAAACTATTTGTCCTGTACAACAGCTCAAGCCACGTATTATCCGTGACTCTGTAGAAATTGAGAAACGGCCGAATAACATGAACAAAAGAGATGATAGCCAGAGCCTCCCTCTTGCTTGGAAACCTGCACTCATGCCTCGAAATGTAGTCCGTAGACCTATTCAGCCAAATCCCTCAGAGGTGGTGCAAATTTCAGATTCAATAATTCTAAGCACAAATAACATTTCAAAAGACAACCAATCAGGCCCTATGACAAGAAGGCGGACTAAAAAGGTTTAACTACAGTAAGCTGTGCTATTTTGTTTCTCAATTGCCACCATCCGTATATATTTTTTCGATATGACATCGCCGCCCCGCACCTATTTTCTATATAACCTCGCCGCCCCGCACCTTCAGCCGAGGCTATATAAGGCGGGCGCTGCGTGCTTGCCAACCACTGTGACTCCAACCTCCGTAGAGTCACAGTCAACCTTGAAAATGTCTGACGTAGTACAGACGAAACGTCGGTGGACCCCCCAGGTTCTGCCCTGGTTCATCTTATTTTCGACGCGGTTTTACCCAAGATCCTTGTTTTTATCCTATGACGGGCCGCGAAAACCTACAACAATCCATATATATATATATCCAACCTCCGTAGAGTCACAGTCAACCTTGAAAATGTCTGACGTAGTACAGACGAAACGTCGGTGGACGCCCAGGTTCTGCCCTGGTTCATCTTATTTTCGACGCGGTTTTACCCAAGATCCTTGTTTTTATCCTATGACGGGCCGCGAAAACCTACAACAATCCATATATATATATATATATATATATATATGTTTAAACTTGGCTTTATAGTAGGCGACTATGACGCTGTTATGTTAGTACTTTAGACAGAAATTAAAAAAGTGACTACACCGGGGTTTGAACCTGGGACCTTAGCTTACCGGGCTATGCTCTTACCAACTGAGCTATGCGGCCACCAATTTAAAACTGTCTAATTTTTGGTCTGTTTTGTACATTGTTTGTTTTGTACATTGCAGACGTGGGAATTCCCACGAGCAGTTTTTTTTTGGGCTGTAAGGGCTCGTCCTGATGATGGCTGATGAAAAACTACTGCTGCTGCTTCTACTGCAGACGTGGGAATTCCCACGTAGCAGCAGTAGTTTTTTTTTTTCGGAGCTGTAAGGGTCTCGTCCTGATGATGGCTGATGTGATTCAGCCGAAACGTCGACCAGCTAACAATGGTCCTTGTGTAGGCCAGCTAGAGAGAAGAGAAAATACACGAACAAAAACCCTAAAACCAAATTTGGATGTACCTATGACTGTTCGTGAAAACCTACGTGCTAACATATATATATATATATATATATATATTTTTTTTTTAATTTTTTGTTCGTGTATTTTCTCTTCTCTCTAGCTGGCCTACACAAGGACCATTGTTAGCTGGTCGACGTTTCGGCTGAATCACATCAGCCATCATCAGGACGAGACCCTTACAGCTCCGAAAAAAAAAACTACTGCTGCTACGTGGGAATTCCCACGTCTGCAGAGAAGCAGCAGCAGTAGTTTTTCATCAGCCATCATCAGGACGAGACCCTTACCCAACAAACACACTGATATCATTAGAAGTTCCCAATCGTGTCATTAATGTTTCACGTCAGTTAGTGGAAGCTGAAAGATATCTTTCCGATATCATTACGAGACACATGCAGCATACATCTTTCACTGACTTCCTATGAACATCTTTTTGAAATCACTATCATTTAAGACGTACAAACACGTTAATATTGTTAAACATTATCTGATATTTATCATTTAAGACGTACAAACACGTAATTTATTTTGTATTTTTCAGTAATTCCCATTAATATAAGCTGTCAATAAATGATTTTCTAAAGACATCTTCCCGATGTCATTACGAGACACATGTAGAATATTATCTTTAACTGACTTTTTAAGAACATCTTTTTGAAATCATTAGTTGATACTATTTTTTTTTAGTTATAATGTGTTTTTGTAAACATTATGAAAATATTCATAATTTAATACCCATACACACACAATTTATTTCAATTTTTCGTTAAATTCCTAGAATTAAAGATGTCTTTGATTGATATTTTAAAGACATCTTCCCGATGCCATTACGAGACACGTGCTGATTGTATCTTTAACTGACATCCTAAGTACATCTTTTTAAAATCACTGGATGATACACACTTTTTTGTAATAATGTCTTATTTGGATGAGCGTAGCGAAGATTCCATTTCACTACACTGGAGAAAAAAATCCGGAATGTTTTATTTTCTTTTTTTTCTTTTTGTATTTTTGTCAGTTTGTTAACACGATTCCGGCTAAACCGAAACTCCAATTGCGATGAAATTTTTATTGTCCAATTATCCAATTAGTAGTTTAAGGGCGCTTCAACGGCACAGATTATTCGCGCCCCTCCTGATTATGATTATGATTTCGTAAAAAGGTGGTGTATACGTGTCACACACAGGGGCGAGCTGTGCACGATTACGAAGACAAGACAATGACGACCGCGACGTGAGAACCCCCTTTCCTCCTCTTACCCGTGGCTGGTTCTGACCAGCATGAACTGCTCCCCCCACTTAGGTTAGAGTGGTGCTGGTGCATTATGACCTAACGGTTGACGCGTCCTTACTCGAAATAAACAAAAAAATAAAATCCAAAACAATAATTACTATAGCAAAAAAGCTCATAAAAGCGCTTTTCCCAAAACTTCCACTCAACTTTTATATAAAAAAAAATTGAAAAGTAGACCTATACAGACATTACCTAAATTTCAGGTTTAACAACCGTTGTTCCCATTCGATGGGGAACGAAAATTAACGAATTAGGCTTAAGCCAGATTATATCTACCATACAAATCCACGGATGTAATTTTGTTTATGTTTTAACCCATTTTTCACCCATCACTGTTGATTCAATATTCTGGTAATAATAAACTGTTTTTGATGCACATTCTGAATAATACATTCATGATTATGAACGTTAAAGTAGGTATATTATTTTGTATATTTCACTTCTTAATCATAATTTATGATGCCATTCAATGATAGTTTAAAGATATATTTCCTAATTGCAAAAGTAACATAACATCTTTTGAAATCATTGATTGATACAATATGTTCTTTTATTTTGTAGGCCTTGTTATAAAAGTGCCATAGCCCGCTCAAATTTAAATCTAGGGCCTTATGCCAGTGCCACCTGGTGCTAGATGTATGAACTACAAACAGGAAATAACTCTATTACCCACAGTGCACCATTGCTTCCTGTGTTGTCATCCTGTCACAAATGTCTGTGTGCTAGGCCTAGCCTATTAGTGTTTATCTATCTTTAAATATCAATAAATCCACTTTAATCTTTCAATGTCAACGTTATTTTATAACAGTTATGGGCCCAGATATTGCTAAATTGATATTGCTTAAATCTAAGCGAAAAGATAAAAGATAACCTACAAAAACTGTTACGTTATTAGAGCACATGGCGGCTAACCTAGGCCCATCTCAACCAGAGAGACTGGAGGGCGCTAGCAACTATAATACATGGAAATTTGGCATGAGAATGCAATTAGTCCGTGATAAGTTGTGGAAAGCAATCGACCCAGGTGACTTTGATCTACAGGTTGAAACCAATCTGAATATAGACCAGCGTGCACTTGCCACTCTAAGCCTAGGGCTGAAGCCTCATCTCTACATACATGTAAGTACATGTAAAACTGCCCGTGAAGCATGGCTTAAATTAGAAGCAGCCTTTGAAGACAGAGGCCTAGTAAGGGAAAAATTTCACTTACGCCGTGAACTTAATGGCATCAAGTTCCAACACTGCAAAAATATGGAGGACTATCTGAACAAGATGTTGGCTGTTGCTCAACAGCTCAGTTCGATTGATGCAGCAGTGACCGATGATGAGCTGGCAATAATAATACTATCCAACTTGCCAGACTCATTCGACCCACTTGTAATTGCACTTGAAAATTGTGGTCAGGAACTGAACGCCGACGTTGTCCGAGCTAAATTGCTACAGGAAGAAACGAGACGTCAACGAGGTGAGTCCATTCCTGATGAATCTGCTCTAGCAACAAAGCCTAGTATCAAGAAGTTTAAATGCTTTAACTGTGGTAAAGCTGGACACTACGCTAAAGATTGCAAGTCACGATCAAAACAAGGTCCTAAAGGTGACAAGCAAGACAAAAAGGATAGGTCTAAGTCTACAGTTCTTTGGACAACAGGTAATCGAAATGTACACAAAGCTGAAGACTGGTGCGTTGACTTCAGGGGCGACCAAGCACATGTCAAATAAACTTGAATGGTTTGACGCAATCCAAGAAGGTCAAGCAACTTCATTATGTATGGCCGATGGTACGACCGCTCCATCTACGGGAAATGGTAATGTTGCTCTAACCATTTCGGTTAATGGATCAATACGAGAAGCATCAATAAAGGACGTGCTGTATGCTCCATCGCTCAAAACTAATCTTTTTGTCAGTGGCTAAACTCACAGATAAAGACTACAAGGTTGTGTTTACAAAACATAACTGCCAGATCCATAATGAAGAGGGAAACGTCATAGCAACTGCGAGCAAAACTGGTGGCTTGTATAAGCTAGACACTCCGGAGACTAACAGTGCCTTAGCAAACATCGCTGCTGTAGGGGTCACACAAACCGTGAGTACACAATGTGGCACAAACGCCTAGGCCACCTCAGTCCAGGCGGAATGAAGCGGCTAGCAGATGGTATGGCTACCGGCCTAGTAATGGGACAGCCTCCTACTTCACCTTGTGTAGGGTGTGCTCTGGGAAAGCAGCATCGTACCCCGTTTCCAAAAGTTAAGACAGTCCGAGCTCAAGAAAAACTAGGCATTGTTCACACCGACCTGTGCGGACCAATGAGCGAAGAATCCAATGGAGGAGGAAGATACTTCTTAACATTTATTGATGACAAGACAAGGTGGACCAAGTGTTACATTCTGAAGGAGAAGAGTGAAACTTATGAACGCTTCATCGAGTATCAGGCGGAAGTTGAGAACCAGAGCGGTATGAAGATCAAGATCCTGCGTTCAGACAATGGCCGTGAGTACATTAATAAATTACTAATAGACCATCTTAGAAAATGTGGGATACGCTCTCAGACTACTGTGGCCACGGAACCCAGAACAAAATGGCGTTGCTGAGAGAGCAAACAGAACGATAGTAGAGAAGGTACGTTGCATGCTTGAGGAAGCTAAATTACCTAAACGCTTCTGGCGGAGGCAGTAAACACTGCAACCTACCTAAAGAATCGATCACCGACAGTAGCTGTGAACGGTATCACACCACAAGAAGCATGGACAGGACAGAAACCGGACCTGGCTCATCTGAGAACGTTTGGCTGCAAGGCATATGTTCACATTCCAAAAGAGAATAGAAGGAAGCTTGACGCTAAGTCTTCCGAGCACATCTTTGTCGGGTACTCTGACACAAGCAAGGGCTACAGATTGATCAACAATGAATCAAAGAAGCTGATCATATCAAGAGACGTGATCTTCATTGAAGATGGTGAGAAGAATGACGATGTCATCGCCGGATCAAGTGGGAGCACAGCTAGTCCTTCTTATGTCGATGACGAAGATGATGCTAATGCCAACGCAGAAGATAATGAAGAGGATGCCGATATTGAGAATGAACAAGAAACCGTGTTCGAGCCAAGGAAGTCACAACGGAAGAGATGTCCGACAAGAATTCTCGGTGACGAGTATGTACATCTCATCACAGACGAGCCCGAGAACCTGAAAGAAGCATTCAGTGGGAGCGAGGCTACACAATGGCAAAAGGCAGCAGATGAAGAGATGAAATCAATCGTACATAATGAGACTTGGGACCTCGTAAACTTACCAGAGGGAACCAAACCTATTAAATGTAAATGGGTCTTCAAACGAAAGGTCAATGCTGAAGGGGAGGTGTGCCGATATAAGCTAGGCTCGTAGCTAAAGGATACACGCAGAGGAAAGGGATAGAGTACGATGAAACCTTTTCACCGGTCGTACGGTTCGCACCCTAAAAACAGTTCTGGCATTGGCAGCTGAGAATGACCTGGAGGTTCATCAACTTGACATAAATACGACATTTCTACATGTCCAAACTTCCCGAGCCCATATATATGAACAACCCGAGGGCTACATTGAACCTAAAAATAAGCAAAAGGTATGTAAACTAAAGAAATGCTTGTATGGACTCAAACAGTCGAGCCGTATATGGTATGAAAAACTTGATACCGAGTTACGGAGTATTGGGCTCGAACAAAGCACAGCTGACCCGTGCCTATACCATGGTACAATAAGAAATGCAAAAATCATTGTTTGTGTTTACGTTGACGATCTTATTGTGTCATCGGAAACAATAAATGAAATAAACCAGCTGAAGAAACGACTAGCGGCCAAGTTCGAGATGAAAGAAATGAGACCAATTCACCACTGTCTCGGAATTAAAATAACAAGGGACAGAGACGCTGGAACAATTGAACTAAGCCAAGAAGCTACATCAACAACATACTGAAGAGATTCAACATGTCTGAAGCAAAGCCAGTATCTACTCCTTTGGACCATAATCAGAAACTTACCAAGGTGATGGAACCTGCGGAAGACGCAGAAAGAGAAGCTATGGATAAAATACCATATTTGAGTGGTGTCGGCAGCCTAATGTATGCTGCGATGGCCACCAGACCAGACATAGCGCACGCTGTCTCTGTCGTTAGTCATTCAACTCTAACCCGGGACAAGCGCACTGGACGGCAGTAAAGCGCATAATGCGTTATCTAAAAGGGACTGCAAAGAAGAAACTCGTCTATCGCAGAGCATCCGGAGAACAAATGGAAGCTTACAGTGACTCCGACTGGGCCAATGACATGGATACGAGAAAATCAATGTCCGGCTACGTTTTCAAGCTCGCAGGTGCAGCAGTTAGCTGGCGAAGCAGAAGCAACCGACAGTCGCCGTCTCAACAACCGAGGCGGAGTACATGGCACTCAGCCAAGCTGCCAGAGAAGCAACATGGCTGAAACGACTACTGAATGAATTACCCATTGGGGGTGACCATCAACACATCGTAGTGTGCTGCGACAACCAAAGCGCCATCAAGCTTACTTCGAATGCAGCACTACATGGGCGTACGAAGCACATCGATATCCACATCATTTTGTCAGGGAGAAGGTGCAAGAGGGACATATTTCTATGAAATACCTACCCACAGAAGAAATGATCGCAGACATCATGACCAAAAGTTTGCCCCCTGCAAAGCACGGATGGTGTGTGAAGAATTTGGGACTCTTGTAAATTAAGACTAGGCCTATGGCAAGTGGGAGTGTTATAATGTGCCATAGCCCGCTCAAATTTAAATCTAGGGCCTTATGCCAGTGCCACCTGGTGCTAGATGTATGAACTACAAACAGGAAATAACTCTATTACCCACAGTGCACCATTGCTTTCCTGTGTTGTCATCCTGTCACAAATGTCTGTGTGCTAGGCCTAGCCTATTAGTGTTTATCTATCTTTAAATATCAATAAATCCACTTTAATCTTTCAATGTCAACGTTATTTTATAACAGGCCTATCTATACAATGATCACATTCTAATTTAGGTGATATTATTTTAAGGAACTTTTTTATTGGGCATGGGAAAAAACTAACTTGTAAGATTTCGAGAATTGCAGAGTTCTCAATTTTTGCTCTCAACTGTCTTCAAACCACAAAAAAGGAAATGAACTGAAACACAAAGTAATAAATACATAAAACAATTAATTCTTAGAAAAGGGGGCCAACAAATATGCTAGAAGACCACGAAGAATTCACAAGTGTTAGTAAGAGCGCGCGAACACGCCGCAGACCCTCGCGCGCGGGCTCCATCTCATATGCCAGGTAGCGCGGCGGGGATCTCACAGGCACCGTGTCCGAGTGGAGAAGGCGTTCGACTATGGAGGTAGGGGTCCCGGGTTCTAGTCCTGGTCTTGGCGATATAATTTAGATATGTGATTCTTCTCTATACAGGTCGATCAGGTACCGTGGTACACTCTCAGTCAAAACAAAGTTCGTAACTTCGGAGGAAATATTACTTTTATTAAATTTTCTGCCATTGATGGCTTCATTGCGTGGCTACTAGATCGCGCTAGTGTTGCTTCCGGACCGTGATCTCCTATTGACATCATAAGGATATCATTTAACGATATATCTTACCGACGCCAAAAAATTTTTCTAAAAAATCATAAAAAAATGATTTTCTAATGACATCATTACGAACCGTATATGTGGGACATTTAGAGAAACTGAAGACATCGTAATGATATCATAGTGAATCATTAGTGACCTCCTAAAGATATCAGTGAATTCATTACAGTGACCTCTTAAAGATAACATCAAGACTTCACTTTGTTTGCTGGGTACAGCTCCGAAAAAAAAAAACTACTGCTGCTACGTGGGAATTCCCACGTCTGCAGTAGAAGCAGCAGCAGTAGTTTTTTTTTTCGGAGCTGTAAGGGTCTCGTCCTGATGATGGCTGATGTGATTCAGCCGAAACGTCGACCAGCTGACAATGGTCCTTGTGTAGGCCAGCTAGAGAGAAGAGAAAATACACGAACAAAAACCCTAAAACCAAATTTGGATGTATATATATATATATATATATATATATTTAGCTGATTTTTTATAGGTATTGATTCAAAAGATCAACGTTAAAGTAAAATTTCTTCTAACCAATGATATAACAGTGTTCACAAGAGAGCTGGTAACTATAATTAATGTATCGTTTTTCAATTTTCAATAATAGTATTTACAATATATTTCATACAAATTAAAATATGGCGTAAAGATGTCTAACTATTACAAAATATGATACAACTTAAAAATTTAGCAATCTTAAAGCTTTTGTAATGAGAAATTCGAAAATAACTGGCTCCAAGCTAAATGTTTAGTATTTAACTACTAGTAAAACGCCAAAGTCGTTGTTGAACGAGTGAGAGAGCGAGTACCACATTTGCATTGGCAGCTGCAGCATAGCATGCATGCACGCCGCTCTGTATGTGCATGAGTCAACAAGTCGGGACTTGTCTGCCACTTGACGCGAGCAAAACCAAAGTAATGAAAACATCACATCGTCAACACCAAAGTATTAAAGCTATCAAGATTCCAAAATATGTTTTAGAAAGGTCCACTCATGAATTCCATTCCCTCTTGATATGTTCTGCATCCATATATTATGCTCCTCAAATCAAATCCAATTTAGTAAAGCTCTGCAAATCAAGATTTTTTGCAGCAATTTATTTTTTGTAGGTTGGCGGGGAAAGACATAATTCTGAAATGTTTTGCAGTTGTAAACATTCATAGTGGTAACATTGTTGAGAAAGGGTATTTTTTTCCAAAGCGAAGTTTTAAAAAATAAAGTAGTAATTTGTTTAATTTTAAATTTTTGGTAGGTTGGATTTTGGCGAATTTTGCTGTCCATGTTTACAGCACTCTTATCTGTTGGTCCTTGACGTTAGAGTGAAATTTCGTCAAAATAGGACCATTAGATTGGCCCCTGCGCATCATACATACATACATACATACATACATACATACATACATACATACATACATACATACATACATACATACATACATACATACAACACACACACACACACACACATACATACATACATACATACATACATACATACATACATACATACATACATACATACATACTCTACTCTACGCTACTCGTTAGGTAGTAGCTACTGTAGAACCTCATTTACCAATGGGGGCACAGCCATCTATATTAGGGACCACTTACCTTGCTTAGAATATATGCCAAGGCATGACATTAATAAAATTAGCCACGACAAGCACATTGAAGTTGCTGCCATTGAACTAAAAGTTCAAAGAGTTGTAGTTGTTTCTATCTATAGATCACCTAATGGAAACATTACTAACTTTATTTCACACCTGGACCAAATTCTAAACCTCATTACTAAAGAGAATAAATCTGTAATCCTAGCGGGAGACTTCAATATCGACACTTTAAAACAGTCTACTAACAATACTCTTCTGAATGACTTAATTGCGTCGTATAATGGAGTAGCGTCAATTACCTCCCCTACTAGAATAACAGCCAATAGCAGGACTTGTATTGATAATATCTATACAAACATCAACCAAAAATGCGAAACTGCGATTATATCCAGCGGGCTCTCCGATCATGAAGGCCAGCTACTGAAGGTGGCTTTTGAAACCCAGCCCAAAAAGCCAATTGCCCGCCATGTATACAAACGCATATATTCGCAGCGAAACATTTCAAACTTTTCAAATATCCTGCAAAATGAAACATGGCAGGATACAGTCAACGCGACCACTACAGATGAGAAGTATGATGTGTTTACTAACACAGTCATGACCCACTTCAATAAAGCATTCCCAATTAAAAAACTCCCAATTAAACCAAATTTGGTAAAAAGACACTGGTTTACAACTGGCATTCAGACCTCTTGCAATAAGCTAAGATGCCTCACTGGAATTCTGAAAACAAATATCTGCTCAGAAAACTTTAAAAAAATATGTTGCTTCTTATAAAAGAATTTATAAATTAGTAATTAAATTGTCAAAACAAAAGGCTATATCCCAATATATACTAAGCTCAGACAATAAGAATAAAGCTGTTTGGGATACAATAAAAACTCACACTTACCATGTAAATGATAAGTCCAGCACCCGAAAAATAAGCAAAATTGCTATAGATGGGGCAATCCTAACATCTGAAAAGGATATTGCTGATGCATTTAATACATTCTTTACTGAAGTCTCTTCAAAACTGCAACAACATCACAATTTATCACACACAACTATAGGCCTACATGACCCTATCTCTTCACTTAAAGCCTTTACAAGTAGCAACTCTCACACGATGCTCTTGACGCCTACTACCAGACAGGAAATATTATTCATTGTTAAGAATACATGTCCAAAACCTGCCCAAGACTTTAACGAACTCTCGGTCAAGCTAATTAAGACTTGTATAAATCATCTGTTACTCCCACTCGAGGAAATATTTAATAGCTCTCTTTCAACGGGTGTCTTTCCAAAAGGAATGAAACTAGCAAAGGTAATACCTATATACAAAAAAGACAGTCATAGCCATATGAGCAACTATAGGCCTATAAGTATTCTCCAGTATTTTCTAAATTACTTGAAAAAATAGTCGCAAAACGTCTACTTAGCTTTCTTGACAAACATAACATACTCACCAACTTCCAGCATGGGTTTAGACTAGGTAAGTCTACGGACACAGCCTCAGCGAAATATTGGATAAAATATACAACTCCCTTGATAGGGGCCATGACACACTTGGAGTATTTTTCGATCTGAGCAAAGCTTTCGATTGCGTTGACCATAGACTGCTCATTGAAAAAATGAACCACTACGGAATCAGGGAATAGCAGGTGACTGGTTCTCTTCCTACTTGTCAAACCGTAAGCAACATGTGGTCATCAACAACAATAGAGAAACCCAGTCTAGCTGGCAAAGACAACAACAACGTAGGTGTACCCCAGGGCTCCGTTCTTGGACCACTTATGTTCCTCACCTTTATAAATGACTTACCTGACTATTGTATTAAATCGTTACCCAGCCATTTCATACATCTACTATTCATGATACTATTTGCTGATGATACAAGCATTGTTATCTCAAGTCCAGATAGCAGTATAACAACAGCACTTGCAAACAGAATAATCAATATAATCTCTATGTGGTTCCAGGCAAATAAACTATACTTAAACGACAATAAAACTCAGATACTAAAATTTAATCTTAGAAACGGGTCAACCACTCTGTACAACAACACGATATCAGTTAATCATAAACTTATTTCACCATGCACAAGCTGCAAACTCCTAGGTCTTACGCTTGACCACAGCCTAACATGGCAACCCCATATAGATAACCTATGTAAACGCCTCAACTCTTCCATATATGCCCTACGGGTACTTTCCTCTCTAGCAAACCGGGAAACACTAATAACTGCCTATTTTGCAAACTTCCACTCAATCATGACATACGGAATTCTGTCCTGGGGGTGTGCTTCGAAATATCTAGTACAAAGAGTCCTGACTCTTCAGAAACAGACAGTTAGGATTATAGGGCGAATGCAGAAAAGAGAAAGTTGTCGTGACATATTCAAAGACCTTCAAATACACACAATATTTAATGCATATATCTATAAAGCTGTATGCTACGTAAAAAATAACCCCAATTCTTTTCAAAATAGCATCAAACACCCACACAGCACCCGCTTTAAACACGCACTTCAATATCCTTCTCACAACACCAAACAATTAGAAAAGCATATCCACTACATGGGAAGGAAACTATTCAATAAGCTCCCTGATAGCCTCACATCGATCCCCAGCATCAGAATATTCAAGACTAGAGCAAAGCAATACTTTGTTGAAACCCCATTCTACAGTCTTAGAGAAGTCTTTGAAGCCCCAAGGTGATTTAGCATGTAGGCCCACTTGTCGCATACCATGTAGCCTGACAATTTGAACAGGCCCTATTGTATTTGGGCCTGACCGATTGTTGTTATTGACTTTGGGTGTTCAAGGCTTATTATTATTATATAAAGTTGACTTACGATTGACTGATATCAAACTATGTAAGCTTACATTTACATATTGGATTGCCAAGGAATGCCAATGTATGATCGAATGTCAATGTACTTGTCTAGGCCTAGATATTTTATCTTTTTGAATTACTGTCAGAGTTTTTATCCTTTTATCTCACTGAATTACTGTCAGTGTTATAGTGATGAATTGTAAATTATTGTAACTTATATATGTGGGATGAATGTATGTTTTAATTTTTAATTTTTAATTAAATTTTTTTTTTTTTTTTTTTTTTAGCTTAGCAACTATTGGGCAACTAGCCTATTGGTCCTAAACCCAAGACTTGACAATTTGATTTGCATCATCTTTAATTGTACTGTAAAATGTGATTAGGCCTATTGTTATAAACTTTTCATGTACCGTATGTTGTGTATATATATACATATTTATGTATGTTTATACTAAAATGACGAAACCCAAATGAATGTAAAATTTATAATGGTAAATAAAACAACTACTACTACTTCTACTAAAAAACTACTACTACTACTACATACATACATACATACATACATACATACATACATACATACATACATACATACATACATACATACATACAACATACATACATACATACATACATAATCATACATACATACATACATACATACATACATACATACATACATACATACATACATACATACATACATACACACACACACATAAACACAACGAAGTGTAGAATACTTGCCATAGAGACTCCCTTCGCTACGCTCACTCGTCCAATTAATTGATTAACTAGGAAAACGCCAAAGTCGTTGGACGAGTGAGCGATTACCACATTTACATTTGCAGCTGTAGCATAGAATGCATGCATACAGCTCTGCATGAGTCATCGTGTCGAGACTTGACTGCCACTGATCGCTATGCACGACTGCACGTGGATGCGGGCGACACCAAAACAATGAAAATATATCACATCGCCAACGCCAAAGTATTAAAGCTACCAAGATTCCAAAATATGTGTTAGAAAGCTCCATACATGAACCCGAGCTCGACTCCATATGTTCTGCATCCATCTTATATGTTCCTCAAATCACATCCAATTTAGTAAAGCTCTGCAAAACTCGATTTTTTGCGGAAATTAATTTTTTGTAAGTTGGCAGGGCAAGATAAAATACTGAAATTTTTATCAGTTGTCAACATTTTTAGTTATACCATTGGTGAGTAAGGGTATTTTTTTCCAAAGCGAACTTTAAGTTTAAAAAAATAAAGTAGTAATTTGTTTAATTTTATTTTTTTGTAGGTTGGATTCCTGCGAATTTTGCTGTCCATGTTAACAGCACTCTATCTATTGATCCTTGACGTTGGGGTGAAATTTCGTCAAAATCGGACCATTAGTTTGGCCTTTGCGCATTGAACACACACAAAGTGGGCGAGAGTGGGGTATCGGAGACTAAAATGGTTGGTGGAGTATCGGAGAGTGGGGTATCGGAGAGCGCCCCATTGCATCATTTTAAAGACAATGGATGTGGCAGCCACATATTCTAGTGTTTATGAATGTGGCCGGCCTATCCTTTGAGTATATCCCAAGAACCTTCCTTGAATATTGATATGAATGAATGTTCATTTAATATTATGTGGACGTTTATTTAATATTAAGTGAACGTTTATTAAATATATTCTGTGAACATTTATTTAATATATTTCGATGTGTAAATATAGTTATTGTTATGTTCAATAAACATTCTTAGAACATTCACAATGTCATAATATGATATTATGTGAACGTTTATTGAATGATAAATTTGGTGACATTTGACCATTCCTACAATGTTTATTGAATATAACTTAGCTTTTTCAGAACATTGTGTGAATATTTATAATGTTCAGGGCCAATATTTTTAGAACGTTCCATGAATATGGTTGTGCTGTATGGGTAAGTAATTAATTTAATTAATCAATTCATAGTTAAATATTAAAAACTCAGCCTGGAGCCAGTGATTTTCGAAATCCTTATTACAAAATCTTTAAGATAAATATAAACAAGTCAAAAGATGCATTTTGCTACGTCACACAGCATGTTTCTGTAACTTTTAAATTTAAGAAAATTTGTGTAAAATATATTGTAATTACTATTATTGAAAATAAAAAAATTATACATTAATTATAGTTACCAGTTCTTTTGTGAACACTGTGTTATCATTGGTTAGAAGAAATGTTACTTTAAAGTTGGTCTTTTGGTTCAAAAACCAAAAAATCACGAAATCAACATATTCAACGATTACATATACATATTTCAATATATTTTTTCAATGTATTTATTTTCTTAATGTTGGTGAAAAATGCTTTCAATTGATACCAAACACTACAAATTTGTCTTTACTTTAAAATTTTAGGACTAAATTAACGATAATTAATGTTAATTAATCAATTATAGTTAAATACTAAACATTCAGCTTGGAGCAAGGTGTTTTCGAATTACTCTTTACAAAAGCTTTAAGATTGCTAAATTTTTAAATTGATATCATATTTTGTACCATAGTTAGACATCTTTACGCCATATTGTAATTTGTGTTAAATATATTGTAATTACTATATTGAAAATTGAAAAATTATATATTAAGTCTTGGCCTCTCTTGGAGAAGATGCAGTAAAAATGGAATTTTATCCATATTTATGCAGATTTTGTAGTATACGGTGTTTAAATAAATAAATAAATAAATAAATTTTATTTAGAGTCTACCAACTCAGTTATATAACTGATTTTCAGTGGGGGACTTTAAATCAAAGCGACCAAGCCAACCCTGTAGGCCCCAACTCAATCGGCGAGTGAGCGATAACCAACAAAGATCGATATTTTTAATAGGAAATATAGCAATCAGTGGTATGGACAGTGCGAACACCCGCGAATCAACGCCAGAATCAACAAGGCCGATTCAGAACAACTCTGAAATTTATTATGTGCTTCGTTGCTAGAACGGTTCCAAAGTCACCGTTTACAAACTCCTAAGACAAGAAAACTGATGGACTTAAGTCCAAATCAGAAGTTAAAAAAACTTCTGACTTTGACGGGAATCGAACCCTGGACCTTCTGCATTGGAAGCAGATACGCTAACCACAAGACCAACGAGCCTTCTTCTTAATAAGGTGTGTATGTACAATTGTTATTCAAGTTTTATTTTTGGTTTTTTTTGAAAACTTTAAAGTTTAAGTTTTGGTTTCATGTCTCAGATTTTTTGTGTATAAAACAATCAAAACAAATGGTTGCCCCTACCTTCAAAGTGGTATTATTTGACATTTCTTCAATTTCGTGTGGTAGGCCTATGTAACTCGGCAAAAGGCTCTACATGGTAAGTAAAGTACATCCTTGGTTGGTACATTCTTCTTCTTTTTAATGCCACGGGGAGCTCCCGCCGTATTGCAAGCAACATGCTTGCTGTGTGGACAAAGTCGGCAGAAAAATGGTGTTAAGATCACTTGCGAGGGGTGCGGTCGGCTCTACCACAGGACCTGCCTCATGAAGAATAACTGTTGGAGCGATAGAGAGGTAAATGTTTTCCGCAAAAATAGCAATTTCAAATGCTGGACGTGCAGCCTCCCCGAGCTGAATGACTCTTTCTGGAGCCTTCCGGAAGAGACACAAAGCCCCCCTCGGATGCCACCGCCGAGACGCTCAGCAAACAAAAATGCTGTCACGCTAATAGGATTTAACGCCCGTTCCTTAAAGAACCGTAAACGAGCTGCAGACATAGCTGCTTTTCTGCTGTCCCACTCGGCTGACATTTGTGCGGTGAATGCGACTTGGTTGACTACGGACGTCAAAAACCACGAGTTCCTTCCAAGAGACTACGTCGTCCTGCGGAAGGACAGACTGTTGGCTGCGGTAGCGGCGTTCTTCTAGCGATTCGACCTCACCTGCAGCCAAAGCGCCTCAGTCACCTCGAGAGCCGGGCTGAGGTTGTCTGGGCGGAAATCAAAGTCGGCAACCTGCGACTTCTCGTGGGGTCAGCATACCGTCCGCCATGCCAAGATGCAGCCCAAAACGCCGACTTTCTGCACTCCCTGGACCTAGTTGCTGCGTGCAGCCAAGTTTCGATGGCTGCCTCTTGTTTGGCGATTTTAATCCCAACATAGGCTGGCGTTCGGACCCACCGGAAGGGCGCGATAGACCGCTCAGGATTTTATATCTGTTTTTGCTGAACTGGCTTTCTCTTCAACTGGTCACTGAGTCAACCAGAATCACCAACACGAGTGAGAAGACAATCGACCTGCTGCTCTGCGATGCGCCCCAGCATCGTGTCGATGGTGGAGGTGGTGCCGGGCGTGAGCGACCACGACGCTGTTCTCGCACCCTCTCACTGACTGCCATCCGTCCAGTGAGTGCAGCCGAGAGGTTCTTGATTACAATCAAGCAAACTGGCCACCCCTGAACGAAACGCTTTCTGAACGAATGCCGGAGGTGCTGCAGCTGGATGACGTCAACGAAGCGTGGGAAAACTGGAAGCGTATCATCTTCGAGTGCGCAGAAGAGCACGTTCCGAAAGGAGAGTAGGGGGAAACACGCGCCGACTCCTCCCTTGGCTAAGCAAGAACATAAAAAAGATGATCGTCATCCGGGACAGACTGTTCGCCCGATGGCGGGAAAACCACCTTGCGTGACGCAAGAGAGGCCTATCTTGCTGCAAGAAGATCAACACAGGTGGCCCTCCGGACGGCCAAGGACAACTGGATGTGGGGACTTGGGCGAGGTGCAGACAGCAGAAAGTTCTTTTGGCGCTACATAAATTCTAAGGCAACTATTCCAAACGATGCAGCGAGTTTCAAGGTAGGGGGAAGAACCGTGACAGGACCCCAAGGAGGTGGCAGCCTGTTTCAGTGAGGCATTCCAAAGCAATTTCTCGCGGGCTGATAACATTGTCCGTGTCCACCAAGGAAAACGCGTCCGCCACCCAGCTTTCAGAGCAACCTTCCATGAGCGAGCTGACTTGCTTGCCCGCTGACATAAAAAAGCTTCTCCGGGGGACCAAGGCTAATACCGCAGCGGGTCCAGACGGGCGTTCCTGCAATCTTGCTAAAAAAAATCCGCTAACGCTCTCTGCGACTCACTTGCCCACCTCTTCAACATGGCTCTTGAACAGGGCATTCCAACGGAATGGAAAACGGGGGTCTGTGGCACCGATCTTCAAAGACGACGACAAGAGAGACATAAAGAACTACCGGCCAATCAGCATCACCTCACTGGTCGGTAAGACGATGGAACGTTTTGTGAGAGACGCGACGAGCGAGTTCCTCGAGAGCCAAAACGTCATCCCTGCGGCGCAGCACGGCTTTCGACAGCGCCGTTCTTGCACCACTCTTCTCGCCGGCGCCATTGATGCATGGACGGCAGCGCTGGACGAGCGTAGCGGAGCGCACATTCACTGTGTTTTTCTCGATTGGTCTAAAGCATTTGATAAAGTGCCGCACGTGCGTCTACTATCCAAGCTCGAGCATTATGGCATTAAGGGCAATTTGCTTAGGTGGTTCGAGAGTTTCCTTGTCGGCCGCACGCAGTTCGTCCAGTTCAACGGCGAGCGCTCAGAATTCCGGAACGTGCCCTCGGGCGTCATCCAGGGAAGTGTGCTTGGCCCCCTGCTGTTTAACGTCTTCGTAGCCGACCTCCCTACCTCGGCAAGGATCCAAATGCTCCAGTACGCTGACGACGTAACCCTGTACTGCATCGTGGTCACCCAAGAGGATGCAGACGCCCTTCAAGCAGACCTAGACGACATTCAGATCTGGTGCGACAACAATGGCATGTCGCTCAACGCCCTCAAGTGCAAGATGATGGACATCACGCGCGCGCGCACCCCACTATACTTCCTGTACACCATAGATGGTGTCCCACTCGAGTACGTCGACAAGCAGCGCCTCCTCGGAATGCACATCACAAGCGACCTCCGATGGAACGTTCACACCGATATTGTGCGGGCCAAGGCGGCGCAGGTGCTGGGTTTTGCGGCCCGCAATCTGCACGGGTGCACGCCGCGCGTCAAGAGGATGGCCTACCTGTCGCTAGTTAAGCCCACCATGACTTTCGGCCTCCCCGCATGGCACCCAACCACCATTGAGAACACTACCAAGCTTGAGAGGGTGCAGAGAAGGGCATTGCATTTCATACATGGCCGAAACATCCCCCCACCCTGTGACCAGAAGCAGGTTATGCCAATGACCATGCACCTGCAATACACCGACCTGGTGTTTTTTTAAAAGATGCCTCAGTGGCGCCACTGATTATGACGTGTGCGCACGCATCATCCAGGGCCGCGTGTTGAGAGGCGACGATAGTAGGCACCCCCGCCTTCAACCCCCTCCGGCCAAAGGAGTGCTCGGCCGACGTGCTTTTTCTTTCCGGGTTGTTAACCCATGGAACGACCTGCCGCCCGCCCTCAAAGACTGCCCAGTAAGTCATTTCCCTTCCATGTGTAAGGAGTACTTATGGGAGAAACCATCTACAAGTGCCGTGTAAGTTTCACGTGCTTAAGCAAGGCTCTTCGCGGCACGAGACTTCCACAAAGATATCAAGTGTTTTAGCAAAATATTTGCTAGCGTCGACGCCTTTCTTGTTGTTAAAAAATGTAACAAGGATAAACAACAATAAGTAACCAGCTCTTTTGTGAACCACTGTGATATCATTGGTTAGAAGAAATCTTTTGGTTCAAAAAACTAAAAAAACAGCAAAATCAACGTATTTAACTATACTATATGTGTATATTTCAATATATATATTTTTTTCTTTATGTATGTGAAAAATGCTCTTTATTAATACCAAACATGACTAATTTATTGACACTTTGAAATTCGTTCCACAAAATTAACTAATAATTTTAATTATTTGATTAATAGTTAATTAATAAGACCCCATCGTGGAGCCAGTTATTTTCGAATTCCTCATTATAAATTCTATATTATTGCAAATTTATACCCTGGTATCACATTTTGCACTATAGTAAGACATCTTTAAATATCTATGCAACAGCATGTGCGCCAGAGATATCTTAACACCTATAGTAGGCTAGATTAGCAGTCTCTGATACCTCCGCACAGGCGCGAGCGTAGCAAATTGAAGTGTCGAAAATGCAAATCAGGATGGCGATTTGGCGTTCTAATTAATGCCATAAAGTATTTTACTGGATTGTTTGATATGGTTTTAACTTGTGCAACATGGGAGTGCACAAACAGAAACAATAAGAAGTTATTGCATAAGGGAATTTAGTAATCTTTTGATGTTAATGTCTAATATGCTCAGCTATCAAACTGACGGCCATCTTTAAAAATATTTTTTCTACAAATCGCTCCCATCTAATTAACATGCAAACAGGAATTTCAAGATGGCTTCTAACTGTCACGGAAGTGGACCAATGACTGATCTAGCCTACTATAGGTATTTAATATCTCTGATGCGCGCAGTCGTAGCCCCAACGGGGAAACTTCTTTATCGACTCTGCTTTGGGTTTATACCCAAAGGTCGTAGTTACCTCGTTTCTCTGGTTGCACGTTTCGCCGCTAGAGCGCATACCTACCTGCAACATTGAATCACGAATAGCGTTATCCTTATCGCGTCATTATCAGTGTCTGGGATTAGACCCTCTTCGGCGCTGTTATTGCACAGCTGTCTGTCTGCTCAAGCGCCGAGGCAATTCATTCCTCTTTGCAGACAAATCTCTTCAATAGGACTCGCACCCTTTATTCAAACGTGAGTATTTTTGTTGTCAAAACTTACCTAGTGTTATTCGGTCTACACTAGCACTAGCAGTGCAGAAGTGCATCAGATCATGTGTTTCTAATCTTCTTTGGGGATTTTCGAGTGAACTATGTGAAACGATACAATAATACAAACGAAAAAAACAGTGCACAAAGTTGCAACCTGCAAAAAAGAGGCTAGGCCTAGGGGGAATCTCGAATAATTTTGAATAAAATCAAAATCATTATTCATTAATATCTGATAATGTTACACTGAAGGTATCTCTTAGCATTCAGAAAAGTACATGTGAAAATGTAGCTATAAGTAAGAAAATTTACAGGAGATTAACGTAGACGGGAAGTTTTGTGCAAGTTATGTTAATGTTATAAGCGATCAATTTGTTAAAAATGTAATGATATGAAAAAGAAAAGCTTATACTATGTACTATATCTGCAAAGAGTGCTACTACTACCCATGGTTCAGTGATCGCCATGTCGCAATGGCTAAACTAATATATAGATAGATAGATAAGGGTCTTTATTGTAAGGCGGGATTAAGGCTAGTGAAGCCTTATCTTCCATCCAACCTAATACTAATAATAATAATAATACATTTGATAATGAAGAGAACATTACATGATTATATAAAATATTGAAATAATAAATTAAATACATTATGGTAGCATTATTGCAAAGTTAAAATTTTCTAGATGTATATTAATGTTATGCAAATTATGAATTTTGAATCGATTTATGCAAATCTGCAATAGTTTAAGAAACATTTATTCATCCATTCACACAAAAGTACAAAATTAATATAGCTTTAGACATTGTGTGCAGAAATACAGGTGAGCAGGAGCAGGTTGTGGTATGCATTACCCAATCATTAATTTAACAAAGGCTGTAGCGACTGATGTTTATAGCTGTTAATTAATTATAATTACTCAAGTAATGTTGATGTACTTTATGCTTGAAAGTGTCGTAACTAATTCCGTAAACATCCCTGATGCTCGTTGGGAGAGTATTCCAGACTCGAATAGCGTTTATTGTAAAAGAGTGGTCAAGAAGATTGGTTCTATGGGTTGGAAATGTTAACTGAGTACCTGATCTAGATCTAGTGTTGAAGGTATGGTTTGAGAATAGGTATTGAAAATTAGATGCTAGGTACGAAGGTGTTGATGTTGAGAGCAGACGATGAACAAGGCAAATCGAGTGTAGATTTCTACAGAATCATTTTAGAAGACTGAGAAATGTGTTCAATAAAATATGAGGGATGTAATACAATAAAAAAAGTATTGATTATAATAATGTAATTCAAAAGAGATTTGGAACTTAAAAGGGTATTCACCCGTTCAACTAAAAAAAAAAAATCATTCAGACTAGTTATGAATTTACAAAGTAAAGTAACAGAAAACTTATTGGGTGTACCGCGGCATTTCGCCCCCTATCAAAATTTATCAAACTTGGTGATTTTCGAACTAGGTCCCATCGGCATAAATCTCCCATAAGAAATAACACAAGGACGATCTTTATGCCCCGTGATCTTTTTTTAGAGAAAAACATTTTGGCAATTATTTACGTACTCAATAACCTTTTCTGTAAATCCGATATATTTTGTATTTTAATTTGGGCAAGTGGTTCGGTCAAAATATGCTGATAACCAATAAGGGTTGTGTGATTTTGGAATGCACATATTTGCGCGTGTGAATGTATATTTGTGCACAGTTTCAAAATACAATCTTATAAAGGGACATTTTAGATTGGTACGATACTCTAGATTCTAGAATCTGTGTGAAACAAAAAAAAGGTTAAGGTCGATTTAAGAAATTATTTAAAACGTAAATTTTCGCAAATTTTATGATCAAAACACTTTTTTTTAAATCGTGTAAAATCACAGTAGCAAGAGCAATTTTTAAACGGTCATTTTAGTGTAGAATAATTACCCCCCAAATACAAAAATTTGTAAAAAAAAAAAAAAAAAAAAGAAGAAGGGCAGCCAAGCTTTTCTTCAAAAGTCTTCGGCTATGAATGCTGTGAGATATAGAAGTTGAGCCAAGCATTTCATTCTTTCTCCCTAGTCTCGCATTGAAAAGAAGTAAAATCATTTCGCCTGTTGACGAGCGCCAAGACATCCATTTTCGTGGTAAAAAAAAGTAAAACTTTTAAGCTCAAAATCATAAAAAAATTACTTGGCCATTGAATTTGGTTCATTACGAGAACTCTAGAAAGTCAATGCCCAAGTAATTCTTTTTATGATTTTGAGTTAAAATTTTTACTTTTATTACCCCGAAAATGGTAAGCTTGGCGCTCGTCAACAGGCAAAATGATCTCAAAAAGCTCAAAATCATAAAAAATTATTACTTGGCCATTGAATTTGGTTCATTACGAGAACTCTAAAAGTCATGGCCAAGTAAATTTTTATGATTTTGAGTTTAAAATTTTTACTATTATTACCACGAAAATGGTTGGCTTGGCGCTCGTCAACTGGCGAAATGATCTTACATCTTTTCAATGCGAAACTTGGGAGAAAGAATGAAATGCTTGGCTCAACTTCTTTATCTCACAGCATTCACAGCCGAAGACTTTTGAAGGAGAGCTTGGCTACCGTTTTTTTTAAAATATTTTTTGTATTTGGGGGGGGGGACATAACATCTTTTTGTTGTTTGTTTCATATCAAGGTGTGAAATACGGGAAATACGTGTAAAGGTGGATACAGTGCCTTTAAAACATATTTTCTAGAAACAAAAGCTGCCATATTTTGTTTTTGTTTACAATCTGTAGTTGGCAATATACAATGTTTTTATTTAATTTCCTATGGTAAATGTCGTCTTGGGTTTTTGTGTGAATGATTTGTTGAGCGGACTATAACACATTGACGCAAAATTTTAATCAGTAGTTAAAATATTCAAATTAAATTTAATACGACCTAACGCATTTCCCAAAGTTAGGGGGGTAGGGAACAGTGGGGGTGAAATATCGCTTGCCTCCCGACGGATTATTATTTTCCATATTATTATGTGCCATCATGCCAAATTTCATGCTGATAACTCATTCGGTGCCTTCATGGTGAATGCTAGAAATCAAGATAAAAGTAATATAAACTATTAGGGATGGGGGTTGAAAAAATGTAGTTTAGGAAATGAGAATAACCCGATTGGGTTAAAACATATTAAAACATAATTTTAATAACTAATTTGAATAAAAATTCAATTTTAGGTTAGAGCTATGAATTATTCCAATTTTAGGGGATAATTTAGGGGGGTGTTGGGGTGAAATATCGCTTGCCTCTCGGCGGATCATTTTTCATATTATTATGAACCATCGTGCCAAATTTCATGCTGATAACTCATGAGTTGACTTCATAGTGAATGCTGGAAATTAAGGTAAAAGTAATATAAACTATTAGGGATGGGGGTTGAAAAAGTGTGGTTTAGGAAATGAGAATAACCCGATTGGGTTAAAACACATTAAGAGGCTTGGGTGCAATTCAAACACCATGTTGAGCGTGTCATGCATGTGCAGTACTTTCGTACTTTCGAACTACGGGCAGGAAAATCAATATATTTTGACTCTGTTTTTTCCCCCTATAAGGTAACTATCACACACATAACAAAAACTTGTAGAAATACAGCCAAACCTTACACACTCAAAAGGAATGAGATCTAAAACAAGGGCTAAGCTCATCTACCCTTCCACATTTGCGCATTCTTAATTCATAAACGTACAGTGTCCCATAACAGCATCCTCGAAAAGCTTGGCAAAATAGAATTTGCGATTATTAATTTAAACGTAATAGTTTATCCAAGTTCTTTTTTTCTAATTAATTTAAACGTAAACATGCAAATTCTATTTTGCCAAGCTTTTCGAGGATGCTGTTATGGGACACTGTACGTTTATGAATTAAGAATGCGCAAATGTGGAAGGGTAGATGAGCTTGGCCTTTTTTTAGATCTCATTCCTTTTGAGTGTGTAAGGTTTGGCTGTATTTCTACAAGTTTTTGTTATGTGTGTGATCTCATTACTTTTTCAAGTTCCATTACAAAATTATTTGTTAAAATATAATATTTTTATCAAAGTTGATTTAATTTTTATGGTATAAGCAATAACAATAGGATGTAAAATATCTAGGCCCGGATTCTTGACATCCTGGGTATAGGTGGTATAACCATGGTATAACGACGGTATAAGGACTGGTTAAGTCTAGGCAACTCACAACCAATTAAAACTTTCCCATTTAACAACAAACGCACAACTAATGTTATTTTACACCTATTTCACTGCATCCACAGCCATGTAAATCATCAGATAATCAAAAGAATATTGAAAATTTTCACCATCTTTGTTTACATTTTCATTAAAAGTGACAGGAGATTGCGTGAGTTTATTAAAAGAAAAGAAAAGGCTTATTATTGCCGTAAATTTTGGGATAGCCTAGGACTATCATACCATTGTTTATCTGCATTAGGCTTTTAGTAATCAAAACTAGTTATTTGTGCGGGAAGTGTGTCAGAACAAAGTTGTGCTGGCCTAGGGTTGGCTAAGAAAGGCCTAGGGCTTGTCAAACATGTAGTGTAAGTATTTATTTATCTAGTCCTAGAGCCTAATGGAACTTTAGACCTACACTGTTGTATTATAACTAGGAAAACGCTCAGTTGGACGCGTTGATAAGCGAGCACGTGCTATAGCTGCTAGACCCACATTGCACATAAAATTTATGGCGTTTGCGTTTCCAATATTATTTATTATTGCCAAGGTATTTGGGTAAACCCGTGTGTAAAAACCTTTGTGGATAAAATCCACCGCCATCTAGAGGACCTTGACTCCTTGGGAAAAGTATTTAAACTCTTTGGTGACAAATAATAGACTGCTTTCTCGAAAGTATTTTGATTACTTCTAGGTGGCAGTGTATTAGATAGAAACTTCGCGCGTCTTTTCGTTGCCATGGCAACGTTACTTTTGTTATAATGTAATTTCCATCTACACTACTTATCGGATCAAAATAAAATTTACATATTCTTGACCGGACGGACATTCTAAATGATTTGGCTATCTCAGATTTTGTCGCCGGTTAGTTTGAAAAAAAAACTTTCGATTAACTTTAATGTAACTTTTTAACTTTTTGAACGATTTTGCCACAAAACTAATGGCATTCAATCGAGAACAAAGCTTGCGGATGGTCAAAATTTCAACTCGATCCGAGCCTCCGTTCGAACGTTATCGCGAGAAAAACAAACAAAAAAAAAAAAAAAAAAAAAAAAAACAAACAAACAAACAAAAAAAAAAACAAAACCAGTGACTAATTTTTCCGGCAGAGTCAAATGGAAACGCTCGCTTCGCTCGCTTAAATAATTTTCTACATCTGGGCCTAGGCCAGGGACGGTTTCTGATTTGTTTTATGAGAGTATAATGACACCTTTTCTCGTTCCACACAAAGAAGAAAAATTAAAAATGTCCGCTATTTGTTTACGTATCGCACTTTCCCGCCTAACTCTGCTTGTACCGTCAACAAGTGTCAAGTAACTATAGTTACTTGTTGATTGTATGCCTAGTGTATAAGGCTTATTTTAAAACCTTTATTTGGAAGCCTTCCAGCAAACTTTTTCAACTTTTTTTTCAAAAGAGACTATATTACTATAACCTTAATGTCCATGTAAAATATGAACATTGTAGCCCACCCGTCTGGTCAGAATCGCGGGCCGATTGAAACTGACGAATTAGATGTTAGCAGTAGCAGTAGCAGTAGCAGTAGCAGTAGCAGTAGCAGTAGCTAACATCCTTAAAGTGATTTTGAGCATGTTTCAAGCCATTTTTTCACCAAGAAGGAATAATCGTACCCCAATAAAACTTGGCATGTGTTGTCAGGTACCTAAATCCCCTCGATTGTGATAGTTTTCAAGTTCACATCACGTTACATGACGGCTGGGTAACACCTCGAAATCACCCAAACTCTGCTTGGTGTATAAGGTGTGTGTGTAGCGCACCGCGGCTTGGCTGCGGCGCCCTAACGGGCACCTAGAAAGTCGTATTTCTAGCACGTTGGCCTTCTTCCCCACCTCGAATTCTCAAAATCCATAGAAAATGTCGGAAAATGTTCATTTCCGGTCAAAGTTTACTGACTTAGTGTGCCCAAAGGGAGCAAAATTGAAAAATCGGCCAACGTACTGAGATTCACATTATTGTTTTGAATATACAAAAAAAAAACTCATTTTTATCGCATGAATAAATGTGGACGTAGGACGAAAAGTACGAACACCTTGCAAAGCACATTTTTGGCCCCCATTTGGTGGCGCTCTCTAGCGAAATCCGAATTCCGATCGTGTTTTCTTCGAAGCAAGTAGGGAGGAAACGTGGGCTGGATCTGGACACCGGATGTGCTTGTCATCAGATTACATAAACACAATCTGCTATTTTGAGGTTTGCTTAGTCTTTCAAATCGTTACAGAAAGAATTCAATAATATTCGATATAAAAAAATTAATGATGGTGATAATTGTTGTAAAACGTCCTTATTATGCAAGTTTGCTATTCGAGATGATGAGTAAATGATAGACGAGTGTAAAAGACAATTACAAAAAACATGCAGTGCTTTGTGCACAACAGTGTGTTTTTTTGGTACGTCATGGATCCAGGGCCGTATTAAGGGGGGGGGGGGGCTTTAAGGGCTGCAGCACCCGGCCTCGCTCTCGTGGCGGCCTCATAATTTCACCTCCGCCTACAGTATTTTTCCAAGTATAACTTTTTTGTTAATGTAATTTTTGTAACTTGTAACAAACTAGGAAAAACGCTAAAGTCCCGCCGCGTTGATGGATGAGCTTTTTAAAGTTTTTAGTTTGCGTGGGATATCTTTACTTTTGCAAGTGCTTTGTTTTGCTACCTACGCATTGTAAGTGATTGTTGTCAAATTTCTTTTGTTACCTGTCAATTGGTATTATTTACCGTAAAAACTTATATTAAAAGCTTTATTTCTATGGATTCTGGCTAACTTTTTCAACATTTTCTTTTAAAAGGTACTACATCACCATAACCTTAATGTCCATGTATAATATGAACGTTGAAGGCCCACCCGTTTGGTCAGAATTGGCGGCACGAAAATATCGCACTAAAAGTCAAAAAACTTATATTAAAAGCTTTATTTCTATAGATTCTGACTAAGACAATTGTCCAGTGGATATGTTTATAGTTGTATATTAGATATAATTATCACCTAGCTGGGATAAAACATAACCTGATACCCATTCTTTGCGATTATGGCTTTACAAATAGTTGAATTCCTGAAAAAATATATGTCACAGCGTGTGACACCCAATATTTTCTTTCACACTTTCCCACTTCAATGTCGAATTACTTACTTTGAGCATAGCGTTTGAGCGTTTAAAACATTTATTCTGAGGTATCTACATAAGCAAAAGCATTGTTACAGGGAAATATAAAGAATATGTAGTTATCGACTGTTCCAAAAAGTGGGTCCTTAAATGTTTAACTAGTAAATAAATATTTATGTACGTATTGTATTCATTGTTCATATTTCATTACGACAATTACACTATGTACATGTACATTGTTTAGCTATTAATGTAATTACATCAAGACACAATAAAATAGTAGACATAAAGGCAATAGGCCTATAACTGTCAAATAAAAAATATAAACCCTCCAAACAGTAAATGCAGATTGCTGCATGCAGCTTCAAGGCTCGAGTGCATAATGATAAATCTTACCGCTTATTAAAAATATTTTTTAAACTTTTAATATACAAAGCATATTTTGTACCGGTACTCACATATGGTGCAGTTACATGGCCAGTTGGGGGTAAAGAAGAAAGACAAATTGAAGCTGCGGAATTGCAATTTTTAAGGAGTGTAACGGGAGTTACGAAGATTGATAAGATGAGGAGCACGAAGATTAGGAAAAAACTAAGAGTAGTTAGTTTAAGTTTAAAGTTTAAACTTTAAGCTAGGAAAAGAAAGGCTGAGGTGGTTTGGACACATGAAGAGGATGCAAAAGAACAGGATTCCGAAGATGCAATATGAATAAGACGCAGAAAACTAACAGAGAAAAAGAAGGAAGCCCAGACTGAGATGGGAAGAAGTTATAGCAATGGATTTGAAAAGGAGAATTAATGCAGCTTGGGAAAGGATTAACCAGGAAAATGAATGGGAAGAACGAAAAATATGCAAAACTTGTGGAGGT